>RSEH01000395.1:0-27376 GCA_006503475.1 Stentor roeselii | reverse complement strand
CTTTTTCCCCTTAAAATAAAATTTAGGAGTTAAGGTCAAGCTATCTCTTGATTAAATAATTTCGATACACCTGATATGAAAATCTTGCACAATCTCACTTCTTAAAAACAATTGAGCATGAACTTCAGCCTGCTTTTCAGTATGTTCTACGAACAACTATGAGAAAAGTGTATAAATATCTATTTTTCAAACTATTCTTGAATATTAGAGAAGGTCCTAATTCCTTATTAACCAAAAGTTTAGAATCTATCATTTTGCACGTATCTTTACCACTTCCAAAGCTTTCTATTCATAAGTAAAGTTCGTGAAAGAAAAGTCGTCAGGGTCAGACATTTCGATTTCTAAACAAGTTGAAACATTTGCTGGAGCTTTGTTCAATTTGTGTGTCAAAGGACTAAAAAGATTTTGACCTTTATTGAAGCCTTGGAAACTTGCAGAGGAGTTCGCTTGAACTGAAAGTTTGTTAATTTTTGTTTTGAATTAGGAATCTTTTGCCCATAAGGAAAGTGCTTGGAAACTAGTGGTGAAGTCTTTTGGATCTGAAAGGTTCTTCATCTACGCCAAGGTCTTGCAGAGTCCATTTGTTTGAAATTCTTACTCATCGCATTGGTTGTCAGATGGGCCTAGATCAGAAGGTTTAACATTTTATAGTTTATTTAACTGCCTTGTGTAAAGGCCACTGTTAAACTTTTTGTTTTCAAGATTTAAATTTTAACAATTTTCAAAGCAGAAGTGTTAAAATCAAGTCTTTTACTCGAAAAATTTGATTTAATTCTTAAAAAAATCAAACTCCTGAAAAATAAGATCCGATTCAAATCGTCTTCATCTCTAATCAATAAAATAACTGCTGAATAATGTAATGATACTTATACACCATTCACATATAAAGAAAAATCATTAAAAACAAAGAATTGCACCGATATCAAAGATGCTTCCAAAATCCTCTAATAATATTTTCTCAGGGTTTATTTCAAGACTTTCTCCTTATCTAATCATGACTTTCCCAATAAAACTCAATCTCTTAATTTTATTTCAATTAAATCCTATATATGCTAAAATTTTCTCAACAAAACTCCTTCAATTTGAGTTGACCCAAATAAAAACCGAAGACCAATCAAAAGTAGTCAATGAGGACTTCTAGGAAATCTAAAAGGAAATAATTTCTGGAAAAGAAATTCCTCTGAAAAGCTTAAAAATTTGCATCATTTTTTCCAGTGCTGGTTCAAACATTAGAAGCCAGATCCTTAAACTCAAGAGTTTTTTCATTGAATCAAAACTCACAGCTTTTCAGTTTTCGTACTTATTGTTACAATTGTCTGATGCGGGCTTGTAGCCAAGAGGACAAACTTGAAGTCAAATAAACTCTAAATAAACATCAGGACTATTTTCACATTTATATCTGTCAATTTTCCAATGAATATATTGACAGAAACAGTTTTGTCTTTTGGGAAACTATTTTCTCATAGTAGTAGTAGTTATCACAAAGTAAGAAGGTTTAAACGATACAAAGTTCACAATTTGAAGGATTTCTGCATGCGAAAATACAACTTGAGTCTTAAGTTACACATATGTCATTAAGGATTCACTGAATTTGCAATCTTCTACATAATTTTGTTGGGATTGATGATGAAGGGTTTTTGAAATTTAGATTTATGAAGTAACTTGCAATTCAGAGAAAATCTTCAAATGAAATGCCTTGATCACCTATTATTGGAGGACTTGATTTGCTTTTGCATGGGATGATGAATGGGCCTTTACTTTTTTTCACACTCATGATAATCAAGTTTTAAAATTCGTTTGGAATCCTTGGCTGAAAAACTTTCTGATCATTTCAGAAAACTTGTTTGAATCGCCACTTCTGGACTGATAGAATTGTTAATGTTTAGACTTCTGAGGAAGGATAGTATTAGTCTTTGGTATTGGAAAACATCTGCCTTGGGTCAGGGCTCTTGCCTGAATCAGGAATTTTAGTTGAGTGACGATGGAATAAATATTTTTTTAAACTATTTCGTCTTCTTTATATGAAAACATAAGCAATATTGTATGAAAGTAATTATTAGGAATATTTATGAGATCTTGAATAAGATTTTATTGAGAGCTGATTTTTTTTATATTAAGAATACATTATTGATTCATTTTCTCTTGATAGAATTTTTGAAATATTTATATCAATATCAAATTAGAAATTTGAATTATAAAAATATGCTCTTGTTGTTATTTTATAAATCAATTGTTGTTGACTCATTAATATTATTTCGATAAAACAAATTCAATTATTTTAAATCAACCTCTATAATTAGAGTTAATACTTTCACAATAAAAATCGATAAATAATCTATACATTCATCATTTTATATCATAAGTTTGAGGTCCTATTATGTCTAGACAAATAAAATTTATTGTTAGTCGATATTTCTGCATGATATATATCATAATTGATCATAACTTTTAAATTAGGTAATAAGTTTTATTTCATTTGATACTAAGGAAGAACTAGGAATTTTATTGCCTCAGCTAAAATTATTAGTTAATTAGAATAGATATTTATTTAGAACTATTGAGCAAACTTACTTTTATAAAAACTTTGGCTAAGTATACTTCAAAACTATTAAGTATTTAATTAGCAATAATATCACACTTAAATGCTTATTTAGAATTTGAGACCTAATCAAATCACGCTAAATATTTTATAATTATTAGCTCATATATTTTTATGTATTTAAATCCTTTTTATTAACCAATAATTAATTTGATCAGTGATTAAATCACTGCTCTAAAATTTCAGTGGTATAAATTATGAAGAGTCAAATTTAATGAGGTATGATTATTTTAACAATTGTAAAAGTCTTATTCAGCACCTTCTTCGAATCAAGAGTAATGGTATTATAAAGGATTTTGGAATAGCCCTGAGCTACTTCAGGAAGACTCTTGAAAGCCTTGCTACTTGCACTGCCAAATTTGTGAAAGCTTCAATAAGTGTATTAGCTATAAAAGTGCCAATTCCAGTCCATACCGATAAAGTTATGCCACTTATCACTATGTTTTTTAACTCACAATTCTATTATTGTTTCCTTGTCATGAACAATGCAAGTCATGTTGAGAACTTAATGAGACAATTCAAAGAAGAAAGAACTGAATTCATCAAATTCCTGGATCCTTTCTGCTTGCTTACCCTGTTCTAAGCTCAAAATGCAATGAAGACTTTGAATGTTCTGAAGGAAGTGAATTGTTGAAAATCGATTACAAGAAAGACTATATTCAAAACGGGATAATTTGCCTGAAACTCTTTTTTTCGGAAGTTTAAAAATCTTAAATTTAAATGAACTCTGTTTCAACTTTTCAGAAACCTTCAAAAACAACTTCACGACTTATAAGGTTAGACTGAAAATCGACAATGATCAGATCGATCTCATGGCACCAAAAAAACAAAGTGGCCTTGTTAATCAGTCATCGAATTAAGGAAATGATTATAAACATGTTTTGAAAATGATTGATTTTGAAGTCTTGAGCAGTTTGGTACAAGTCTTATGGATCAAACATTTGTGGATTACTTAAAATTCGATGCTGACGAGTTCGCTGTTTTTGACTTAGGATTGAGCAAAGGAATAAAAATTAGAATTTCGTGTGTTTGATCTTCTTTAGACTTAAACTCTTCAGTTTTTTGGTCACTTTTAAACGATTCAGTTTATTATTTTCATTATTAAGTCAACTACCCCGAAAACTAGGAAAAAATACAAGGTTGTTAATGGAATATTATATCATTCAAATTTATTCAAAAGGATTTTAGCCAAACAACACGACCCAATCTTATGATAAAGCTTGGCAGTTAGGTATTCTATGCTCAGTTCTCCTATTTAATATAGACTTATTTGCTATAATATTGACTAAATATAATCGCTAAAAATCTCAGAAACAACATGTAAATACATCTAAAAAATCTCTAATTGGCAACTGCTGAGTGAATTAAATTAATAAATTAAGTGGCTTAATAAATTTATATAAAATCATCAATTTTCAGGTTGTTTATATTTCGAATTATTTATATTTTTAATATCCTCATTCAATCTTTCTATATATTCATAATAAAGTATTGAGAGAATTGATCAGTGGACAAAAACTATCTACATTGAGACGAGAGGAAGCAGAAATCAGAGCAGTTTCCTCAAAAATAAAAAACAGAAAGAGGATGAATCATAGTATTTAAAATGGGGAAATATGACAGTATAATTCAAAATAGTAATGATTGCTTTCGTGAAGTCATCAGAAAGAAATAATTAGGTTCAGCAATGTGCATGGTAGATTGCTCAAGGTATAAAAAATGAATGTGATCAGGAACATTTTGGTCTACCAAACTTTATAACAGTTAAGTCACTAGATACTAACACAATCTTGTTTAAATCAAGACTTTACATCAGTCTTCCCCGATTATTTTAACTCAGCGAAAAACCATATATATTTTAATACAATTCATCATGGAAAACTACATTTAAACATTTTGCATTAGAATTAACTTTCCTAATCATATTTTCATTATGTATACCAACAAAATTTGCTGGAATTTGTAATTTGATAATTAGAAAATATTGAGGTGCTATGAGAAAAAAGCATATCAACTTCTTTGATAGTACTTAACCAGACTTTTTAGTTTGATATTTTGGTGAATTTGTTCGGGATTTTAATACTAAGATCAGATAAATTTAAAAAATAACTCAGTCTAAGTTTCAGAAGAAAAATATCATAAATACTATGCATTGATGTCTTTTAGCAGTATCTGTTTAATTTAATAGAAATAATTGAATATTTGCAAATAAGTATAAGTTTTAACTCGATAAAGAGATATTAACCTACCTACCAAATATATTAAAGAAAACCGGTAAACTAGATTAATATAAAAGTACTGTTACATACAGCATAATGGTATGAATAATCTAATAAATCTAATCCATGTAAACATTCTCTGTCAAATCTGCTTCAATTTGTTTCAAGGAATAAGTTATGAATGATTATTTTGGCTTCATCATAAAGTAACTGAATCCTTTAACTCGAAGATGCATGCTTTACTATATACTTTGATATGTCTAGAACTACTTTAGAGTTTTTCGTTGAGTTAAAATTGAGAAGAAGCTTACTAATTATATATTCTAATTGCTCCTCAATTTAAAATCTGCTTTTATAATATTCAGTATAGTCATAAGAATAAATGCAGCTACTTTTGCATATTTATATAGATATCCTAAATTTTTTCTTTGAACTATGCACCTAGAAAGATAATCAAGCAGAATATATAGCTATCCTATAAATTCTATAATTTTAACACAAAATAACATCTTTCATTATTTATAAAGTATAGACCTTGATAATCAGAGGCATTTAAATTTTAAACGAAATCTCTCTTCTCTCTACAATATTCCAAAACGAAATAGTATCATTATCTTTATATTCAAGAGTAAATAATCCATCGTTCGAAGGTCTTATGCTTCAGTAATATGAATTTAGCTTAAGGGGGATAAATTATAATAATTTGAATAATGTATTGGATTAATTGAATAGCCGTATTCTGTAAACAATCCTTAATTCTGAATTTCGGATGAATAATTAAATGAAAATCTTCTCTTTGTTTTCTGATTTCAAAATTAGAAACTGAGTATCAATTGCTAAAATTACTAGACAATTCGATCAGGAGAGTAAGAACAGCAAGCTACCAATATTAAATTTCTATTTAGAGTGAATTATTCTCTTTTTTCTTTTATATTCCAGATTTTAAACATCCCTCCATATATCCAGTTGCCATATGAATTCCATCAGCAGAGTAAAAACAATTGAGTAATTAATTCTCTCATAACCTTCAATCGATTCTTTGAAACCCCTGAATTCAACTTTGAGATCTGCCAAGAGTAAAATTTTATTGATGTTCTAGTATGGAAGGATTTTAAATAAGCATTGAAGAATGAACCATAAAAAATTCACCCTCTTTAGACTGAATCAGAATATGAAAAATTTGTTAGAAATATTATATTAGAGTTTCCTGAATATTAATTGATGAATCGGAATAGGTGGAAAGTTGCTTTGCTCTAGTCAGATATTGATGAACGAGGTTTTCGCTGGTTGGACTTCTAATAAGAGGTTTGAGATTTTATTAAATGGTAAATGAAAGATACACAGTGATGGTGAACTCATCCAAAAGTTTTCATTTCAACAGAAGAAAAGTAAAACACAAGCAAAGACCAATAAAACAAAAACCTTTCAAAATAAATGATACTCTGAAACTTTCGATATTAACTTGCCAAGGTAAGATAATCACCCTGATCCATTGCTTCTCTAAAGTCATCAATTAAAATGTTCAATATCCAAGCAGATCTTCAAAATTCTGAATATTGCTTAAATATCAAAGAAACCCTCTGCCTCACCAACTTGATTTCTCAACAATTTCGAAGAAGTCTTCACAAAATCAACTTCACTGCTACCTGAGACTCTCGATGCTGGGCAAGTGAGTTTGAGTTGATCTTAAGCGGATTTGGCCTGATTTTTTATTAAAGATATATTTGATAAGCTTTTAAAACCTTAGGTTCTGTTGGTAGTGCTTATTGGAAGATTTTTTATTTTTTTTTTAATTATTTGAGGGATTGGCTGATGATACTTTCTGCAAGATTCTCAAGTTTTTGAAATAAGGAAATTCCTTGATGGGAACTAGAATTGCAGAGATTTTCTTGGAACTTGAAAATCAATCACCTCTTTATTGGAGATAATACCCAACTAAAGAACTGACCAAGGCAAAAATAAGAAAGAGATTCTTTAATTCAAAATAAAATCGAAGCAGAAGTTGATCAGGGTAAGGACATATCAAGCTCGCCGATTTAGTTCAAAAGGGCCTGCCTAAAAATCCTATTGTTGAAATAATTGGAGTATCATTATCAGCTTATCGAAATTCTCATTGTTTTTTGTATTTTTAGAAGAATTTTAAAAAAAATCGTCGCCCAATCACAAAATATGTTACATAAATTTACGCGAGTTACATTTTTTACATTTGAGTGTCATTTAAAAAAACTCATTATTTCTCGATAATGATCTGCTTTCTTATTCAGATGAAGAAAAGAGCCTAGTCATACAACCTCAAGAGTTCATCTACATAGGCCATATTTCTGCGAATATCAGGACTTAGAAATCATTAAAATTATTTGCTATTTGAGATATCATCGAAAGTGCTTAGATTGAGTATTCAAAGTCTAAGAAACCTTTATTTATTTTTATACCTTTCCTCATTAACACTCTACATTAATATAAAATTTATATGATTTGATTCCTTTCTGTCAGGATTCTGTTTTAACCTCGCAAATTAAACTCGATATTAATCTAAAAGATTTAGTCATTGTTCATTATATATTAAAAATCATTATAATAAGGATTTATTAACTTCTCTAGTTAGATGAACATATAATTATAAATAGCTGGGATTTAATTTTATAAATTTTAAATTGATATAGATTAATGTTTTATATCATAATATAATCTAGATTATTATCGGTATATATAATTAAAGTATAAGCCTATTTGATAGCTCAAGTATTAAGAAAGTCAATTTTTAGAAAATGCAATCTATATACTTTTCTTCCGTTTTCTTGTTGGTTCTCCATAATTAAAATTTGGCTAATTCTTAGTTTTAGAGAATTAAGCTGCTAGTTGCAAAGAAAATACTTTATAAGCCGAAAGCTGAGACTTACTTGATTTTTTCATGCGAGCTTCCTGATATTTTTACTAACCTCTTGCTCTCCTTAAACCAATTTTTTTAACAGAATAAAAGATTTGTTAGTAAGTTAGAGTAGCTTAAATTTTCATAAACTCGTTAATTTCTTAGGTATTCTGCATAGAGCTATCGAAAATTTAAGTGGTGAAGTTTGAAAAGTTCTGATTTTAAGTCTAGGAGAAGTCCTATTTTATAAAAAGTCATATAATATTTAAAGCATTATCTTTAATGAAACTCTATAAAATAAATAATTTATAAGTATTTTCTCATGATAATTCACTAAATATTTTAGATATGTATCTATAGTATGATATCTGCTTCAAGTAATTCAATATTGCTATATTAAGCAGGTTAAACTACCTAAATAATTAAAAACATTTGTCACCATAACAATAATTATCACTATATTCCTACTTATTTAGACATCTTAAATTTGGTCTGAGTATTAAACTCGTTAATAAGTTACTAGAAAACTTTTGATTATGCTAAATAGAGAACCTGCTATTATTTTTATATTCTGAACATACCCCAGCATTTTTAAAATTTGACAACATTTGATATTACTGAATAATCTAATTACTAATTTCTGATGAAGTTTAAGATCTCTAAAATCTTTTCATCAAGATTCTCAATTTTGTTTTCTATTCCAGTTATATTCTCTTTAATCTTGTTTTCTACTCCAGAAATCTTGTTTTCTACTCCAGAAATCTTTTTTTCTATATTTTCTTTAATCTTGCTTTCTACTCCAGAAATCTGTTTTTCGATTTTATCTTGCATTTGTTTTTGATTGCTTGCAAGTTCTTCAATTCTTTTTTCTTGTCTCTTTTCTGTATAGAGTATTTTTCCTTGCCAGTCATTATTTTCTCCTTGTTCGTTATCAAAAGCCTTCGAAAGAATCTGATAAAATATTCTTCTAGCATGTCTTCTATTTCAAATCAACGTTTTCTGAATTTCAATGCAAGCTTCTAGTTTTTCTTTATAATCATAAATAGTTTTTTCAAGCATAAATAAGTCATAGCTATCTCCTAATATCGAAATGAGGAGATTCAGCATTAATATCACATTAAAAACTGTTGCAACAATAATTGTAATATATATTAAACTAAAGTGTGGATTAGCTCCTGTAATAATCTTCCTAATAACAAAGAATAGTTTCCCAGAAAAATCGATTATCAGAGTCAATCACAGATTTCCCTTTTTAATTATTTTATTCAGTTACAATTAATTTTTATGATTTAAGTATTTTCCAGTCAACTAAACGTACTTGCTCACAGAAAACAATCCAAATATGAGAATCAAAAAATTGGCTCTATAGAAATCTACTTTAAGTCTAAATTATTTGAAATTGAGTCCCATTCCAAATCAGAACAAATAACGACGTCAAAATTAAACCTTGATATCACTTGATCAGTAATACAAAATTAAACTATTCAAGTAATGCTTGATGCTATGAAGAGGAGCCAAATATATTGTTGAGACCATAGAAAATTTCTAATGTTCCTCGAATGTCACTTTTGATACTTCTTTAAATCTGCCATCGATGTAATGCATAATTCTACTCAAACATAATTTATAATTATCTAATGAAAATGACGATAATAGTGATAGTTGTTGGATTTTAAGAAATTTACTGTGCTAATAGTTTAGAAATTTAATTTTAAGTGAAGTAATGCATATGAAGTTCTAATTTTAATAAATAGAATTATTTGATTTTATTTTCTATAATTATTATCAACTTAATAATATATAAAATATTTACTTAAGAGTTTTGATTAAAGGTTTCACTAGTTTTTTAAAATCCATTGTTCTTATTTAACTATTTTCTAATCAATTATATACCAATTAATATGTCAATACAAACTCCTTCAATTCTTGAAATTCAAAGAATTGAAATTTTTTTCAATTTCAAGCCTGCTTAAATAATTGGAGATTTTATTTATGTTCAATTCAAACTTTCCAAGAACCTTCTGCTTCCAAATAGAGAATTCCTTGAATGTAACCAAAACCTCATTGAAATGGTCTAATCAAAAAGCAGAACCTTTTCTAAAAAACTTGAACTGAATTATAAGAGTAGTCATAAATAGAAATGATATAAGAAGCGACGTGACTATGACAGCAGTTGAACACAGAAATAGCGAAATTCGTAATTTTAAGTTTGCACCTCATCAAAATTTCCAAAAATAAATTAAAACCTCAACATAAGCCAAGCTTTCAGCTAAGCTGATCAGCATTCTATCAAGAACAAAAGCAAAAGTCCTTAAGATCCAAAGTTCTTTTATATTAAAACCACATTCCTGAAATCATCAGAAAAGGGAATATGAAGTTTTTACTTCAATCTCTGGAAAAAACTTCTGAAAATTCCAACTTTCTTAGTTCCCTGAAGTCTTTCTTGTCATCCTTTCATTAAAGTGTCTGGATTTAATTTCAGAAAGAGACTTTGTACATATTATTCAGCAAATGATGAAATCCTTATAAATTCAAAGTCCGACTTATTCTAAAGACTGCCATATCAGGAAAGAAGTCCATAAGAGTGATAACTTTCGTTAAGTCAATAATTAGGAACTCGGTATTTTTAGGTTTTTCAGAAATTTCGAGATAAACGAATTGAATAACAATTCAATGAAATTTCTTTTCAGACAAAAATTAATCCTTTAACAATCAACGAAAATTGAGCTGATTTTTCATTCAGTCGATATACAAAGAGTTCATTCATGTTTTATCAGGAAGTAGATTGTTCAGAACTCTTGCCACTTATCAGACAAGTTAAAACAAGACAAAACATCAGACCAGCCATGTCCAGTTCGCTGATAAATTTTTCTTTGCCCAGTTTGAAGAACTTACGAATGAACTAGGAAGTGATTGAAAGGTCTCTTAAAGGTTCCTGAGTAAAAATTACGAGCTTTTGGATGAAAGAATTATGGGAAACTTCAAGTCGATGATTAGGCAAAAATAAGAAATGAATGATTGTTGTGTAGAGCTGTTCTGCTAGTGAGGGGTCTTTGGTAAAGTTTTTCAGTTCGACGATGTTTTTATTGAATGATTGAACAGTTTCATTATACTTTCTTAGTTTAGCTTAAAATCGTTCGGAGATTCTTCAGTTTGTTTACTAGTATTGAAGTTACTGATTCAAAAAAGATCATCGGCTTTTCTTGGATTGAAGTTGGTTACTTACTTGACAGTGATTAGGAATTAACGTTAGGCTCTGTGAAATTGATAAGATTAACGTCATTTTTTATTGAAGTTCTGAAGAACTGGCTACTGTGTAAATTAAATCATTATTGGTATCTTGGATTCAATATTTTGTCTCTGAATTTATGGATTTATTTAAAAACAGAAGTTTTATATGAGGATATTCGATAAAAGTGTTAAGGTTCGTCGATAAGAATATAATTCATTGTATCTTTAAAATGGAAACTTAAGAATTTCAATAGAAGCCCTTAAGTTCCAAGTAAAAAATCAGTCCATAGCCATCAATCTTTCATATTTCTACTGATATTAAATTCTCTGAAATCTATTAAATTTAAAGTCCTTAAATAAAATAAATCTAAATTATTCCCAGCAGCAAATTTTCTCAATCAAACTACAAAAGGAAAAAAGTATGAAAAATGTATGTTTATAAATAACTAAGGTTAAACTGAAAATAAAATGATTCGGGCATGTCGGTCGTTTGATGCGCTGCAGTAGAGAACCCGCAAATAAAGACTATGGATATCAGCGACCAATTCATAGATATCTAATAACGGTCTTCAGCTCAATAAGATGCAGTTCACAGGCTTTACCCTAATCTCATAAATGTACACAAAGGAAAGTCAGAGAGAAGTTCATCATCAACTGCCCAGACATCAAGATCATCTCCAATTCCTCTTGCATCACAACTGCCTCTCACAAAGATTGTCAATTTCGGCATGGTCAAAACCTTATGGCCACTGTTATTCAACCACTGTCTCACTGTTGATGGATCAGTAAGGAAAACAAGGATAAGCAAGCTGGAGCAATCAATTTATTTGAAGGTCGGAATTCCAGTATGGCCGGTGTACACTCTTTTGACATAACTGCCTAGAAGGTCCATAAGATCACCTTCTTATCATATCCACAACTGACAGCTAAACTGCTATCATTGGAAATCGCTAAACTTGAGATGCAGGCTTGATGCTCAAAGAAGCACGACAACTGTCTTCTTTCAACCAAGTCCCAGAGTCGAATGGTTGAGTCTTCTGAACCAGTTAAAAGTTTTTCTCATCTTTTGAAATCACTGCTTTTATTATTCCCCCATTGTGATTTATTAGGAACTTATGAAAATTATACTTTGTTTCCTTTTCCTGGTCTTTTTCTTCGAATACTAGGCTTTCTGAATAAAATTGACTTAAATATTTGATAATTTGAGATTCGTCTTGCTTTTTAGTAGTTAAATTTGTTGTTATAATGTTTCGAATTTTGTTGATCTCTTCAATTTTATATTCTCCTTTTCTTAAGAGTTCTTCGTATGAGGAAAAGATTGAGTCAATTTTCTGGAGATTCGCACTTGTCAATGTTTTGATTTCCTTGATCAGCAGCTCTGATTGACTAATAATCGATTGCTTAAGTGAATTTAATATCGAAATTCTCTCTCCTAACTCAGTTTCTAACAACCTTTGCTCTTGCAGGTCGATACTTAGAAGGATTTCGATTAATTTATGCTGCTTTTGACTCTCTGGGTGCTCATTTGCATGTAAGGAACAAAGATTAATATTCGAGCAGAGACACCTCAAAGAGGCTGCTTCAGCACAAACCTCACACTTCATTTTATAATTGATTAATGATCGCAGATTTTAGGTAATTTGCTTCGATCTAATATGTTTACTTTTTTACGTATGTAAATTTTGGATTTCACAAAACATTCAATATGATCGTCCTTATTAGGGATTCTAAGAAGCTGAAAAGGGTTATGGTAGTCTTGAAACCTTCAAAATGCTTAAGAATTTTATAAGGAGTCGATTTTTAGTTGATTTGACTTAAAAGTGGTTAATTTATTTCGTTATATGACTGGAAGTTTTGAAATAGTCTTGGGAAATTATTATGAAGACTTAGGTACGCAAATCTAGGGATTATAGTAATATTTGATAAAATTTATTTAGATTATGCTTCAATTACCTTAATTGTATGTTACTTTAGTAAATAGAATAGATTTAATGTTTTTCAATCTATTATTAAATTGTCCTTTGGCGAAATCGATCTGAGTAATCCAAACTAAAATTCAGTAATCCCTAAATCAACATTCCCATTAAAATCACTCCATTTCCTGATTGTTTTTCATATTTAGTAAAAAAATGTTTAAGTATTCTAAAAACCTTGAACTATCCCAATTCTTAATAATAATTCAAGTCTTAACCAAAAGCATTAAAATTAAATCTATCTAAGATTTTCAGACCTGGCGATTTCAGGAGTTGAATTGAGGCCTCTTCATAAGTTTCATATACTTCCCAAAGCGTCATCAACTCTTGATTCGTAGTCTTCGAGGTAGTCTCCAATGTCCCATTGTTCGTAATCAGATGAGCCTTAGTTGTAGGTGTTGGAAATTAAACTGTTATATGATAATGTCTTTGTTGTATTATTCAAGTGAAATCAAACACCAAGTCACAGCCCAGCTATCTGAGCTAATCTCTACTTCAAAACCTGAAAAAAACAATTTAATCATCTGGTGCTTTCAGTTTGGAAACAGCTGCATCGTCATAAGCACTTCGAACAACGACTGAAAAGTCATCAAACACGAAAGCTGCAGCGTTATCAGAGTCTTCAACCATGATCCTGTATTCTTTTCCATCGACACATCCTTCACAATGAGGCATAAATAAATCCTTTATTTCGAAAGGATTCAAAACGAGTCCTCTTTCAGGGAAGAAAGTGATAATCACGTTCTCTGAATCAGCGTAGAATTTAAAATATCACAGTTTCATAAGAAGATACTCAGCTTGTCTAAGGAAAAAGCGGATAGTGCACTTTATAAAGATATTAGAAGCTACTCTGCACCTAAGGTTGTTAAGGAAAAAACTCGTGATCTTAAAAAAGTCACGGGTAGGATTTCTCAGGTTTTACTATTGAAGATTTAACTTTGAAACAGTTGAAAGAGTTTATTGATGATATTTATACGAGTAAGGAAAAGTGTGATATGAAGTGCTCACAGATGCACTTACCAAAAGAAACAATGAAGAAATACATGGACTCATACCTGAACAAGAAATACGGTATGAAGACCCTAAAAAACGACTGGTAAAATGCAGTGATCAAAGCTGTTGACAAGTTTGAAGCCGAAGACCGGAGATCCTTCTATTCGCTAAGATTCTTCGTCATTAAATCGAAGAGTCCTACCGTAGCATAATCCAAGACGTAAAAAAAATCCACTCCTTCTATTAAAAATCCTCCTAAAAAACAATTTCCCTACATTCAAGAAAAGGGAATAAGTGGCCTTCTCTCAACAAAGACTCAAGGGACCTCGAAGAAGAGTGAATTACATTTACACCCCTTCAGACAACCAATACCTTATAAGTCTTCTCAACGAACACGCCGAGCGCATTCAGTCAAGGCTTCGAAGGCTCAAGGCAAGTCGACTTTAAGCTACTCGACATTCAGCCTTCTTCTTGAGTTTCAGGTGACTGAACATGACCAGCTCCTTGAAGCCTTTAAAGAAAAAGTTCTCAATTATTGACACTGAAAACATTGGTCTTCTCACTGCTAAACAGTTTTCAGAACTCTTGGCTATTCTCGATATTTTTGAAGAAAATGAAAGACTTATTAAGTTTTTTGACCCGGCTGATACTGGAAAGATTACTTTTTCTGATATTGTCAGAATACTTTTGTCGCATCAGCTTGAGTATAATGGGAAATTTGTATCGATTATATACAATCTTCATCTTGATAAGCATTAGGTTTAGACTATTTATAGGTAGTAAAGTTTTAAATGGTACTCTAGTTTTGATGAGTTGTGGAGGAATTTGAGGAGAGTAAGGGGAGGATTACTGGACTGGGCTTTAGCTTTGATGGAAAAGTCTCCTGCTGAGAATTTCAAACTTACAATTTTTGTCTGTTAAGGAGTTTCGAGAAGTTTAAACAGGCTGAAAAATCGGTTCAACGTCAAAATTGAAGTGTGAAAGTGACTTTTTGAGTCCGATACTATTAAAACTTCTTGCAATTTCCGCTCCTTTAAATATCCTACAATTTGATTTAAATTCTTGGAAGTCTCAGGCCCGAACATCAATGATTTCCTTCCAAAGTCTTTAAACATTTTTCCCGTGTTTTAAATTTTGTTTCTATTCAATGTTTATATTTTTGCATGCTTCTGAAGCAGATCAAAATTTCCATTGATAAAATATTAGCTCAATTCGAAAGATTCTAAAAAATTCTAATAAAATCACGAGTTACTATCGAATCAGTTTACATTTATATCTTAATTAAAGAGTTCAAAGGTTTTCGAATGCAACTGAAAAGCCCCCAAGCGACGTTTTTAAGCAATAAACACAAGAAAAAGACGTGATTTTTTATAAAAACTAGAAAATAGCTGCAAAGAATGTAAAAATCATTCAAGACTCAAAGATAAAAAAGTGATTTCGGGAAAATCGTGAAAGAAATCAAACCCTGCAAGAACTTTTAGAAAAAGTTAGTTGTTTTTAAGTTTAGCTAAATTAGCACTCAAAAAGACTGAAAAACATTTAGGTGGACGTTCAGAGTATTTCAAACCGATCAAACCTAACACCCTGCAAGAATCATTAATCAAAACCTTGTTTCAAATAATTCCAAGAAAACATAAAAATCATAATTTCTGCCAGATCTCTCACCAACCCAATCCTTTCTACAGAACACGAAATTCACTTAAAACTAAAAATTTCTCATAAAATTCAAAATCCTAATCCCATTTAAGATCAAGTAAAACTTTAATTTAAACCAAATCAACCTAAACAAGTTTTAATCCTTTCATTTGTATATGCTAGAATTTCCTTGATAGTCTCATCCTCGGACTGAGCAGCGGCGGCCAAATATTCCTTTACCAGTGGTGAGTGAATTAACTGACCCAATTTCGATTCGAAGTACGACGCGATATCTCCAATAAGTCCTATTACGCTGATGTGAATATCAATGCTCGGCTTGTACTTATCTTGAACTACTTGAAGTGCGTATTCGCCTATTCCCTGCAAATACCCGTTCAAGATTCCTTCTTGTTTCTTTTCATGAAGACCCTTGATGATCCCTACATAAAAACTCATGATCGCCTCTCGCAACAGTAAAAAACATTCAAAGTACTCTGAATCTATTTCGTTCTCTTTTAAACTTATTTCTGCTCGTTCGCCGATAAGTTTGAAGATGGTTGGCAAGTAATTAGAAGTTATTCCGGCATTGTGAAAAGCGAAATCGGCTAATGTGTATATCACTCGGACTTTTACTTGAAATGTCTTATCCGGGTTCTCGAGAATTGATAGAAGCTTGGGAATTAATGATAGGATTTGAGTGCCGAAGCCTTCACCCACTGTACGAGAAATATCACCGCAAGCGATTATTCCTGGTTCGCATAGGAAGGAGAATGGGTTTTCTATACACCTGATAACGAATGGCATTACGGTATTTAGGTATTTCACGAAACGTGATGAGATGTTTTTGCCTAATGAAACGATTGCTTGCAGGCCTTCCTCGATTACAATGCCTTTCATTTTAAAAATCCGAATGATAGTATCCATGAACTTATCTGCATTACCCTCATCAACCATTCCAAGTTGAGATCTTCCAAAGATAGTTCGAATAGCTGAGCAAAGAAGCCCCTGAGTAGGAGCATGAACCGGATTTGTGACAGTATTTTCAAGTAGCTGTATAAAAACAGGTATCTGGTTAGTAAAATAACTGAAAAAACTTTCAGGAACCTCTTCAATGATCGAGTTGATACAGCAATAAATGGCAATCACCAGTTCATCCCCATTATCATAAGCATCAGGTCTCAAACTTGCATCAAAAACAGAGCTCAAAATGCACTGAATCATTTCCTGGTTCAACATTTCATTAATTGCACCTTTTTTAAACAAGTAAATAATAGTCCAACAAACATGAGTTGCGATGGTCGGAGTATCTTTAAGCAAAATGATAATTTTCTCAAGGATCTCAAGAAAAAACCCATTTTCAATGATAGTCTTCGCGTGAAACTCACAGAGTTTCCTCAAGCTCCAGGCAGAAGTTTCCCTTAATTTCAAACAAAAGTCATTAAGAAGTCCAAGTAAAGACTTAAACACTTCCTGAACCAATAGTTTCGCATCACTGAGTCCTTCAGATAAGAAGCCGATGATGAGAACTGCTGAGGTCTTCTTCCGAGGGTCAGGAATTTGCAGGTTAGTCAAGATGTACTCACCAACAATAGGCAAGATACTATCATTGACAACTGTGCAAATTGACCCTATAGTACTTGCACAGGCCTTTTCAATGTTCCACTCTTCGCTGTCTTCTTCAAGCGAGTGGATTCTTGCGAGGAGCAAGGGTACAAGACTAGCCGCTGCAGTGGCTATGTACCCTTTAGAAGGCTTCCCTTGAGACATCAGGAAAGCTTCTTGATGAGCGATTTGATTCCAAAAATCAATCGCGTGGACTCCAGCTACCTCGTTAGACCCTTGAAGGATGCCGGAAGTCAACTCCCACAGGTCTCTCATGTTTTCTTCGATCTGCTCGTAAGCAATCGTCGCAACCTGGCCCAAGGTCATTACTACTCCTCTGATGGAGAGTAGCGTGCTTTGATTTAAAGGCTCTTCTTCCTGAGGAGGCGAAACAGGCAGAGGAGGCGAAACAGGCAGAGGAGCCGAAACAGGCAGAGGAGGCGAAATAGGCAGAGGAGGCGAAATAGGCAGAGGAGGCGAAATAGGCAGAGGAGGCGAAACAGGCAGAGGAGGCGCTACTACCAAGAGGCCCTGGCTGACCATAGGGTCATACGCAAACAGCCTCACCATTCTCTCCTCATATATTGCAGGAGAGATGCAGATATGATAAATTCGCTTCCGTTTGAACCTCCTTACGCAGCTCCCCTTTGGCTTTATTTGACATCCCTCCTTATCACATTTTTCAGTGTTTAAGAGGTGACTCCTGAGTTCGATGCAACTTTCAGGGCTCTCGCCCTTGAAAGTGGCCAGGCATCTTATGCAGTAGCTCTTGGCGGTCTTTGGGAATATTTTCTTTTGATTGCTCATTTTATAAATTCAAAATGCCGGGTTTTATCAAACTTCAATATTAAACTAGTAACTTTCAATGAGATGGAGATGAGCTAGGCTGGGGTATAAAGTTCTTATCTTATCACTCAGGTCTTGTTTTGGTAATGTTTCTTACCTAAAATGTTTCCTATCGCTAAATTTAAACCATAAAAATCACTAAACTAATCAAATCACCAAATATCTCTATAAATTATAAAGAAAATCTGGGTTAGTAGCTGATAATTACTAAAGAAGATTACTCAGATTTTCAGGCAACTCCTCAATGCTGGTATATAACGCTGTTCTAAATCATTAAAAACTGTGCATCAGCCTCAGTGACAAAGTTAATAGCGACTCTCTTTCTTCCAAACCTTCCACTTGTTCCAATCTTATACTTGTTCCAATCTTATGGAAGTAATTTTCATATTTAGTAGGCATATCATAATTGATCAAAGAGAGACTTGCTGGACATCAATTCCTCTAACAGTAAATCAGTCGTAATCAACACCCTAGTTGATCCGGTCCTAAACTCCTTCATAATAAGTTCCCTTTTACTCTGGTCCATTTCTCCATGCATATACGAAACAACAAATTTCTTCTCAGTCATTTGCTTGTTAAGTGCTTCTACTTTCCTTCTGGTATTCACATAAATAATAGCCTGATCAATATCCAAGTTTTTCATAAAAATCAGCCAAAGTTGCAAATTTCCAGTCTTTTATTCAATAGGAATATAATATTGAGCTATTCCTTCTAATGTTAACTCGTCTTTCTTCACCAAGATGCGAATTGGGTCTCTCATGAAGTCTATTGTCAACTTCAAGATTTCTGCAGGCATGGTCTCTGAAAATAAGCAACACTGCACGTTTCCTGGAAAATGTCTAAAGATTTGTTAGATCTGGTCTTTGAAAGCTCTTGATAGTATCTCATCGTCTAAGATGAAGAGTTTTAATTGACTTGTGGTCAGGTTGTTTCAGGATATCATGTTGAATACTCGGCCTGGGGTACCGACGATTACGTGACAACCTTTTTTGAGAATACGGATGTCTTCTCGCATTACTGTTCCTCCAATGCAGGCGTGGCAGTTTTTTTTCAGGTACTGGCCGGTCTGAAGCACGACTATGTTGGAGCTAAATCAATGCTTGAGAATAGCTGATTGAGTTGTCTTTCAGTTCTAACATCCCAACAGTGAAAGTTGAGGTCTTCCCTGTACCTGACTGAGCCTAGGCGATAGTATCTCTGCCCAAGATGATGGGTTTAATTCCATTTTGCTGGATTGCTGACGGTTTTTCAAAACTTATGAGTAGATCCCTCTCAGCAAAGTTTGCTTCAGATTCGTCAAATATCTCTGTCACTTCGTGCCATTTGGAATCGATTATAATTCTTCAGTTTGTTCTACCATCAACTACCTATTATAACCCCTTAGAAAATGATCAGAAATCAGAAAAACTTTAATAAATAATATCAACCTAAATTCTAAAATTCAATTTGAAATTCATCAACTTTATATTCAAAAAACTTTCAAACTTTTCGATAACTCTTCAATCATAATTTAAATATTTCCAAACTACTCCAAGAAAAAAATGATTATTTTAATATAAGTTACTTCCAAAAATCAATAAAAAGCCCACAATCACATCATTCTTGTAAACTTTATAAATATTCAAAAATGTAATCATGGCATATGTCCATAAATCTGAACGAAAACTAGTTCTCTATCAAAACCGCAACAAAATTGGTCCAGGTAGCTACATCGGTTTAAACTTATACAAGAAAAAGCAAGGAAAAGTTCCATTTTGCATATCATCTGAAAAATCTGTTTCCGTGATGAAGTCCTAACTCCATGTCAGGTTCCAACCTTCTTAAGACATTGAAGCCTCGTCCGATGAATAACATAATCCTCTCTTCTTCTTTTGCAAGTAAAACCGAAATGCTCCAGCTGAAAACATACAAAAGTCCAGAAGCCTACGACACTCAACCTTGGCCGTCATTAAAACAGTCCAACAAGACTGAAACAACGATTAACTCGATTAGACAGTCTTCAGCGCCATCTATTCCGAGAGAAGGCTACTCAGATGATGAATACTGAGAACTCGTCATGAAGAAGGTCTCAGAAAGTAAAGAGTCACTGGTCGGTCCTGGGTATTATGACCCTAAAAGTCCTAAAAGCCAAGACTTTATATCTGGGGAAGGCCTTCAACTTCAAGGATAATAATTCGAGGAAAATCTTCTTATGATTTTAAATCACCTAAACCAAGGTATAAAGATAAGGAAGTGCATCATTTTTAAGAAGAAGTAAAAGGGATGGTTTTGCCTGAGTTTATTAGTGAGAAAGATGTTCCTGGAAGGTAGAACTTTGGAACTGCTTGGAATCAGAGTCATGTTGATAGGGTTAAGAATTTTGGAAGTAGGTGTGAAAGGTTTAGAGCTATGACTCCTGATATACAACCTGGAAGTTATTTTTCTTTGGAGAATGGAAAATTTGGGGTTGAAGGGAAGGCTCTTTTTGATTTTACTGGACCAAGGGTGTTGAATGCGTTGATGCTGGACCTGGCGCAGGAAGTTATGAAACCAAAATAGGAGTAAGACCAACTCAACGCAGAGGAGGTCAAGACTGGTTCAACTGTTACACAGAAACAAAGACTCTCCAAGTCCAGGCATTTACGAGTTTCATAAAACAGTAACCAGTCAACCCAAAGGTTCAAGTGTCTTTATAAGCAAAAGAAAAAGAATGCCAACAGCCGTCCAAACCTTTACTCTTCACCAGGTTCTTAGGGGGTGATAAAAAATATGGAAGAAGTTAAGTCAATAGGTTCAGTAGTCCATCCTATTCTAGTTCGAGAAGGATCCAGTAAGGCCAAAGTCTTCAACATCAAATCAGAAAAATACATTGGTGAAGAGGCTGTATGTGTCTTGGCTATACTGAATACCTGAATAGAAAGTTTCTTGCTAGTGAATCTTCTGACATCATAAAAATTTGTAATTAAAGAGAAGCGAGAAGAGTTCAGTTTATAAAATATTCAAACTTTGTAAATTCCATTTTTTATTATCAGATAATAAGTTGCTTGCAAGTGTGTCTGATGAAAGGATAATGATTTGGAATTTTTAGGAGGAGCGAGAATATTTTACTCTGTATAATTATTCTACTTAGTCTATTTCCGAATGGGAAAATCTCGCGAGTTTATTGTATCAAAAAATTAAATTTGGAGTTTGTTGCTGAAACAAGAATTATTTACTCTTGAAGGCCATGCAACTATTATAAACTCAGTTGACTTTTCTTCAAATGGAATACTACTAGCCAAGGTCTGATGACAGGAGAATAAAATTTGGGATTAAAGAAACTACAAGAAATATTAATTCTAAGAAAGCATTTAGATAAAGTACTCTCAGTTGATTTTTCTCAGGATGGGAAATTTACCTTTAAGCGTATCTCACGATAACAACATCATAGTTTAAATTTGCAGAATAAACAAGAAGAATTCGGTCTCAATGGCCAGTCATGCTATGTTCGCTCTGTTGTGTTTTCTCCTGATGAAAAGTATATCGTTAGTGGGATCTGCAGACAAGAGTATCAAAATTAGGAATACTCAGCAAAAGCGAGAAGAATTCACGCTCAATGGCCATGAAAGTGATGTTTGGCCAGTTTTATTTTCTTATGACGGTGTTTCTTGCAAGACATTCTGGGAAAAATATTATAATTTAGAATCTATAGAACAAACAAATAGAGTTCACTCTCATAGGCCCTCAACAAAACTAAACTCAGTTATGTTTTCTCCGAATGAACAGTTTCTTGCAAGTGGATCTGCAAGCATCAAATGGAATTGAACTAGAAAGTAAGATTTTGGAAGTAGAAAGCATGATTTCTGATGTAAAAAGCAAGGTTCTGGAAACAAAAATTGTGAGCGTTGATTATATGATTATTGAAATCTTGAATATTATCAAAAATAAATAATCTAGATAGTCTACCACAATAATCAAATCGACTTGAATCTTTCAGCCTGTTCAGTTATCTTTATATTTAAGGAAATGAATATCCGTAAGTTTTTTAGTTTTTTTTTCACTTTACTCACATAGTTCTGAAGTGAAGCTCTGTCTATACTTGATGATTTTGATATCAGAGAATTATACTTAACTTTACTCTCGGATTCGCATTTGCATAACTATAAGTAATGAATTTTTTTGCTTTTTTTGTGAGTATAAAGTGGGTGATATTTCGTCTTTTCTATGATAGACTATCATGTTCATTTTTTTATTAATTCTTGCTTTTTTTGCAGTATGAACTTATCAGTAGGAAAATTTGATTAAATTCGATTGGATTTAATCATTTATAAGTGGTTTAATATAATGATAATTTAGAAAAAAGCTGAAATTATTAATTTTTAAGGGGATGAAGATTTCATGTATTCGAGAATGGATTGAAGTTGATTTTAATAAGAGTGATTATAAGATCTTACTTTTCCTAAGAATGGCGAGTTCTATTTCCACTATAAAGCGAGGAAGACCTAAGCCAAATGTATAAAATGCTATGTTTAATAAATATGAACCTAACTAGTCACTTTCATTCATATCATAAATTCAAATTACTAATTCATTATCAAACCAATCATCACAGAATTAGGTTTGCTATGATCAAACAAGAGTTGACAATCGAAGAGAAGCCACAAACAGCTCTTCGCGAAACAACTAAACGATTTCTTAGTCTGGAAATTAAGATTTCTAAATATGTCACAATTTCGAAGGAAATTCCGTCTTTGTCACGACAAAAAAAATCAGAAATTCACAAAAGAGATATAAATCTTTAGTGATGATTATGATATAATAAAATCCTTATTTTAACTCCTAATTACCCTAATTTCCAGAAGTAAATCCGGCTCTATTTATATATAAGTCAACTATCTTATAAATGAAAGAATCGATCTCAAAGTTTCTGACTGTTCCATCCTTCTACAAATGTTCCAAGTGTTGTAAGAAATTACTATCATCTGAACTGGAAGCCCATCTCTATTCATGCAAAAAATCTTCAATCTCGACTCCTGTTTTCAAGCTTCATATAAACTCAATAAGTAAAATATCAGGCGCAATTATTAAAAGGATCATAAAACTCAGATTATTAATCCTTTCTTGTAATTCTAGTCAATCAGTTTCTTATTCTAAAGAAACTGAAAGTAATTTAAAGAATTATAATCAAAAATTAAAGAAACTAATGAAACTTATGTCAATCGAAAAATACTCTCTCAGTCAAATATGTTACCTTGAAAAACTCACATATATAAGCAATTATTCTATTTCTTCTGAAGGATTCAATGTCAATGCATATAATCTTGATGAAATATCTAGCTGGGGTACTTTTTTAAAAAGGTATGAGGCTGGTTTGGTGGGAAAAGTTATTCTCATGAGGAATTAATAAAATTGATGAAACTTAAGGAATATGAAAATGTTTATCGCTTTTATAAAATTGGTCAAACCAAGATTTTGATTATAGCGAACAGTTCTCTTGAAACTGTTGTAAAGTCAGTAATAATCGAAATCAATCAAAAAGAGAAGGTTATCATTCTGAGAACCTTGCTAAACATTGAGCAGATAACTCTGAGTAGCGATTTCAAGTATATTCATCTTGATTACCAAGATAGAATTATGTGTTGGGATATTTTTAAGGATTATTACAGAGAGGAAGTTCACTCAAGCTTCAGAAGTATTGTTGAAGAAGATGTAAATAAAACCCTTAGCTATACTTTTACAAATTCAAAGCAGTTCTTGATATATATCAATGACAATATGCAAGTGCTGACTTATAAATCGAACCTGATGCAAAAGAGTTTTTATTTGGATTGTAGACCAATAAAATTTCAAAGGAAAGGCAAGGACTATCTTTTGGCTATTTTAAACATTTCAATTACTGTTATAGGGTTAAATGATGGAATTATCTATAAAATTATCAAAAAATCTATTCCTAATTGCAACAGCTTAGAGTATAAAGTGATAGGCAATAATATTATTATCTCAACACAGAGGAAGATTATTCTATTTGAAATAAGCAGTTTTTCAATAGAAAAAAGCATAAAACATGAAACAATTGATGATGCAAATTTTAAAATTGCTGATGACCTAACATTGATAATGTGTAATCCACCAGTTGCTATAGTATTTTATCTAAAAGAGTCAACAGCATGCAATAGAATTCGCGAAAATAAACTCAAAAACATAAGTCAAGTAGATTTTTCAAGTGATTATAAAAAGATTATAATCTTGGTGGGTTCTCAAATATATATTTATGAAAAAATCACTTGCACGTTGATTACTCAGCTGGGCAAATACTATAATTGTAAATTTTCTCGAAGTATTTTCTTTAATGTGCCAAATACAGATCTAATGATTCTGGGAAGTGAAATCAAATATGGAAATGTAAAAGTTAATAACCAGAATTATAAATTTGGATGGAAGTTCAGATTGTTTCATAATAAAAATAATTCCTGTGTGAAGGAATTTGATTTCCTTCATAAGGAATATGACAAAGTCTACTTGAAAATAAATCTTAATAAACTATTGGTATTTTCTGCTGTCAGAGTAATGCTTATTGATTTTGATTCAGATTTTGATCATGAAACATTTTGTAATCAAGACTATAATTGTATAAATCTGGTATTTTTTTCAAGAAAAGGCAAACTCTATCCTCCACTTTATATTGATTCAATTAAAAATATCAAGATTATTAAGGAATTCCTTCCGAAATATTCAAAATTTTTACTTAATAAAAAATACTATTCAGTCAGTTTTGAAAATGATGATCATTTTGAGTGGATTGAGACTCCATGCAGGCTTTATGAAAAACCGAAACAAATGCAAAAGATTAATCCAAAAAATTATAAATATTTAGAATGGTATGATTTTCGGATAGATCTAATGAAACAACATGACTTTGCGATTAATCTAAGGCCTGTCTATGTTTTTGATTTTATATTGCTTGAAGAGAGCATTTTGATTTTATTTATAATAGTAGAAAATGCATCATTGTTTTGCAAAGCATATGCAGTAGAAGAAAACTTTCAACCTATTGAAATGAAAATAGAATCATTAAAAGAACTATCGTATTTTACTCTAGGTGGAAAATACAGGATTCTTACTAGAGGAGATATATGGTGTATTATGGATATGAGTATGAATTTTATTAAAACTAATGCTTTGAGACACATTCGAAATAAAGTCGTATTTAAAAAAAGAATGAACTTATTAATTATTAAGGCTAGACAATTCTTAGTTATAGATTTGAATCCTGAAATTCCTGAAATTGTTTTTGAATCAGAACTCATTGATGTTAATAAACAGAACTTTGGATTCAAGTCATCAAAAAATTTTAAATTTATTGCCTTTTTTGAGAAGGATGGTATCTACTGCCAAAAAGGATTTGATGAAAGTACGAAAAAGAGATTATTTAGTTCAACAGCTCTTTGTATTATAGGAATCTCAGATGAAGGTTTATTGAATTTTTATAATCCAATACAGAAAAATCTATTTCAGTTAATAATTTAATAGTTTAAAATCTTTTGGTTTTGATATAAAAAATTCTAAAATCATTTAAGCTACCTTCTCTCATTTTCTTTGAAAATAAATTCCTTATACTAACTTAATCATTAAAATAACTTCTCTCCATATTCTCATTAATTTTGATGAATACAGTTAAATTACTCATGATTAATATGAAATAAAGTAATACTCACAAAGATAAATATCAGAATTCTCACAAATAATCTAATATTCAGTACATCCCTCAAAACAATTTTTTTTAGGTAAAAGTTGTTTCAAGCTGAGTCTTCGCCTACTTTTCAGTGATTTTCAGTAGCTTTTTAATGCGGATTTCTTCGAAGAGCAACTTCTTGGAGTAGTTCGAAGTTCGTTTCGAGTTGCTCGATTGTTGTCCTTGATTTGCGTTCAGAGATGAAAGGTTTTGCAGTTCTCGTATAATTAGGCGAGACTGGAAGTGACTTTCTCTAAATTTTTCAGTCTCCGTGATGAGCAATGCCAGATCAAATTAGCGATACTTAGACGGAGTTCGCATTGATTTAATTATTCATTTTCATCCGGTCCAACATGTTCAAGTAAATGTTCCAGTTACTCAGCTTGTCTATTTACTGTGTCAGGTTCTTCGAAACCTTTTTTGAATTTTACAGGTGCGATTTCAACATCTTTTCTTTAAGTTCTTGATTTTGAACCATTTCTTGAGTCTTTTTTCGGTTTTTCCAGGATTTTCTTCTTTAATCTGGTTATGACAGTGCGCACTTGTTAAATACTATTTTATGGATTTTTTTTATCAATCCCGAAATCATGGTTGTTGCTTCAGCTCCTCCTTGATGACAATCAATTCTGATTGACTTTCTCGTTCAAAATACATGATTTATTTGTGGAGAAGGAAGGTTAGAAGGTTAAGAACAGACTGGCTTGGAGAAGATAGGGATGCTATTTAGGCTTGGATCTCGAATGACTACTGGTAGGGCAGCCCGGGATTAATGGTAACATGGCTTAGAAATTGTTGATCGGTGATGGCTGTTGAATGATGCTACTCAATGTAGAGGATAATAAACTTGAATATTTATAATTGTATCCTCTTAATCAATTCTATTGATATTCAGAAATTCCCAAATGGTTAATAAATATAAACTTATTATTTTTTCTTATTTTGTAAATCACTTGTCAAATGCTTTGAAATCGGCAGCTTCAATGAAGCTATCTGCTTTTATGGAGAAATTTATTAATCAGCTCTGTGTATTAAAAATTTGTTATATCTGAGGAGTTGTGCATAGAACTATTGAAAGTTTTCTGGATGGTTTCAAATATATTGTGATTTGAGACTACATCAGAATTTAAGTGCTTTAAACATTTTGATTCTAAATCTTGACTTTTGGATATCAAATATTTTTATCATTTTTCAATATTAACTATCAAGGTATTTATAATAATAACTCTTATGAAATGATTAAAATCAATAATATTTAAAACAAGAAGGGTAAGTGGGTTTGGATAAATAGTGATAAATTATTTATTGAGGTTAATTTAAGTGCTGAATTGGCAAAATCGAAATAATTAAATAGATATCTTATCATAAATACAATTTTACTTTCGTTTGGAAATTTTTCATAACGGAATTCTTTCAACCTCTTTAGGTTGAATCAGAGTATTAAAATTTTTTTATAATAATTAGAAAGCCTTTGATATTACTAATAATCTAATTATTTATTTCTGATGAAGTTTAAGATCTCTAAAATCTTTTCATCAAGACTCTCAATCTTGTTTTCTACTCCAGTTATATTTTCTTTAATATTGTTTTCTACTCCAGTTATATTTTCTTTAATCTTGTTTTCTACTCCAGTTATATTTTCTTTAATCTTGTTTTCTACTCCATCTATATTTTCTTTAATCTTGTTTTCTACTCCAGTTATATTTTCTTTAATCTTTTTTT
>RSEH01000394.1:0-27677 GCA_006503475.1 Stentor roeselii | reverse complement strand
CTGCTCAATTTCAATACAGGGTTTTATTCACGTGGGTCACTTATCATGAATCGAAGAGAAATCGCGAAAAATTATCTAAAGGCTTGGTTTTGGATTGACTTGTTCTCAACTTTGCCTTATACCTGGTTTCTTGATGGAGCTTTGCAGGATGAGCAGAGTGGAGATTCAAATTTGTATAGGGCTCCGAAATTGCTGAGGCTTATTAAAATTTTTAGGTTTTTGAGGATTTTGAAAATTCTTAGGTTGACCAAGTTGAAGAGAATTTTAATGAAAATTGAAGATTATATTGCGAGTAATACTTTAGCTACGACTTTTGTGTTTTTAAGACTACTTGCTGTGGTTTTTTTTATTGCACATTGGACTGCTTGTTGGTGGTTTTTTGTTGGGAATCAGGATTCTGCTGTTTATCCGACTACTTGGGTAACGACGGCGAAAATTATAGATAAAAGTTATGCTACTCAGTATATTACTTCTTTGTATTGGGCTTTCACTACTATGACAACTGTAGGTTACGGTGACATAACTCCCTACACCATAAACGAGAAGTTATATGCGATGTTTACAATGATCCTAGCCTGCGGTGTATTCGCCTACACAGTCGGTTCAATCGGTTCTCTAGTAAGCAAGCAAAACGCAGTAGAAAACGCATACCGTGAACAAATCGTCGCAGTAAACAGATACATGAAGAAAAAAAGTCTTCCCTACGACCTTCAATTCCGTGTTCGCCGTTACTTAGAATACGTCTGGGAAAACAAGAAAAAAAGCAACATGGACGAAAAGCAGATCCTTTCACTTCTATCAGAGCCCCTACGAGATGAGATTTACACCCACATTCACGGAGTGGTAATAAAAAGATGCACAGTTTTTCAAGAAAACTACGACCCTCACTTCATCTCTCTTCTCACAAAAGCTTTAGAAAGTGAAACCTTTGCCCCAGGCGACGTAATTTTCAATGACGGAGAATTTTCAAATAAAATTTACTTCATTCAAAACGGTACCGTTGATATTTTTCATGGAAAAACGAACTCGATTTACTCAGTTCTAAGCTCTGGTCTTTACTTCGGAGAAATCGCTTTTTTCATTGAAAGAGCTCGATGCGCTTCGGCAAGATGCGTCGATTTTGTAGATCTTTTAAGTCTCAGTCGAAGTAGTGTCAATTATTTACTTGATAAGTTCCCTGAAGCGATGCAAGCCACTAAGTTACTTTCTGTGCAATGCAACGAAGGAAACTTGTCAGAACTTCAAGTAAAATGTTATGTTTGTGAAGAACTTGGACATGTTGCATTGATCTGCAGAAAAATCCTGCTGAACAATGATTATCAAGACACGAAACAGCGCTGGTTGATGAACCGTCGAGAAAACGTTACAAAACATTTGAGAATTGAGGATTATGATAGAGCTCAATTCGTGAGGAGAAGTAAAAAAGTGAGAAATATTCATGATTTTAAAAATATCGTCGGAATTCCTAGAATCACTGAAAAAATATTCCCTGAAGAAAGTGGACTTGGACCGAAAATCAAGAAATTTTTAGAAAGGCCTTCGAGACCTGATGTGATTAGTACTACGAATACTGTTAATTCTGCTAATGAAACACCTCAGGTTTCTAGTCTGGCTTTTAAGGAAAAAAAGGGTCCGAAGTACTCGCTTATTTATCGTGATAGTGAAAGTAGCGATTCGAAGGACTATGAGGAAGAGATTGAGTACCCGGTTGCTAGGAAGTTTAAAGGAGTTTTGTATACGAATAAGTCGGAAAACCCTGATGGAAACCCTGAAGAACAGTCACTTAGAAGCTCTGCGAAGAAAAAGTCAAAAGTTTCGAAAATTATACCAAAAGATGATTATAAGCCTTATGTTGCAAATGCTATTCCGACACCTTTTAATACTATTGATGAAGGGTATGAAGCTGATTTTGATGAATTTATGGATTAGGAGGTTATGTAAATAGATATTTAGTTTTGGATGTGGATTGATTTTTATGGGCTTATGGATTAGGAGATTTAAATTTTAAAGATTTTGGGTTTTTATGGTTTTGGTTGTTTCGGTTTTTTTTTCGGAAGTTTTATGGGATGGTTTGAATTTGTATAAAGTATGGAGTGTCTCTTTTGTAAAAAGAAGATCATTTTAGGTCATTTTTCTTTTGGGTAATTAACACATTTCAAGTTTTTCCCTTCGATTTTTTTTATTAATATTGAAATAAAGTTAATCATTCCTCCTCTTGTTCAGTTTTTCAAATCAGATTTATTTATAAACAAATCTTTACTTTGTTATAAATAATTATAAATCAATACAACAGTCAGTAATTCAACCCTTTTTATATTCGAAAAATTATAAAACCTTAAATCACTTCAGCATTCGCAAAATATAAAATAAGTAAATCCTCATTCTAATCCTCAACTATTTTAAAAAAAAATTTCCTTCTAAAATCTCCCAATTTTCCAGTCAATTTCTTCCCCTTTTTAAATTCCTCTGAATTTCCTGAAAACTTACAAAAAACTCAATCCAAAAATCTCATTAATTCAACGAAAATCTCTAAAACTTGAAAACTCATTCTTAATAATTTCATATTTCCTCTAAAATACCAAAAAAAATTCATCACTTTCCAAAGGTATTAAAAGTTAAATAGATATGAGCAACAATCAAAAACTTTTCCTAAATTATTGCGATCATATATAATGAAAGAGTTTATCTGCCAAGAAAATGGTTGCGGCAAGACTTACACGAATCCTTACAATCTGAAGCGACATCAAGTGATCAAGCACCTGAAGACTAAAGTTTTCAAATGCTCCCTCTGTGGCCGGGAACTGTCATCAATGCAGAACCTGAAAGAACATGAGTCAATGCATAATGGGGACAAGCCCTACAAGTGCAGTGTCTGCCATGCCAAGTACAGGTACTGTAGTCAACTTTCCAACCACAGGAAACTTCATCGAAAGGAACAAAGCGACTCTGTCTTTGTTGAGCTCAAGGTAAATTGTATTTAGCTCACTGATCTGATGAAAAATTGCCAGTTTCTATTCAAGAATCAATACGAAAGTGAAGATTTTGTGGATTTTGATTAGTAGTTAAGTTAAAAAATATTGAACTTGCAAGATATCTTAGAGATTAAACGCTGGATGGGATTTCGACTTGCTAGAAGGATTCTGATGTGAGTTGTGGTGAAGAATTGAGAAATATTTTAACCAATTTGATGGAAATTTTATAGGATGTTTGGTTTAAGGAGATGAGATTTGAAAGGTTTTGTTTATTTTATGGATGGGTTTTGTGGAAATTTAGAAATTTTTTTCCTTATCATTTAGATTATTATGACATTTTCATGGATTCACTAATAACTCATCTTTTGGATTTCGAGTATGTCTAAATATGCAAAAAAATTAGAGAGGAAAATCAAGGCCTGGGAGAGTTTATATATATTTTAGATTTTTAAACTGGGTTTTAGTCAATGTAAATGGTTTCCTAAAAAATGGATCGGGTTGGTTTGTTTTCTGTAATATATGAGAATTTTTTAGGGAATTCTGATATTTTATTAGTTTCTGAGGGAATTAAAACTAGTCGAAGAAGTCAGAAAGGTTGATGGTTGGACTTTTCTGACATGTTTTACAAGAAATCAAGGATTTCTGATATACATGATTGTAAAATTCAATACATGTTAAATCATCATTATTCTGTGTCCAAAACTTCAGTTTTTCTGTGAAAGGACTCTTAGAAGTAATGATGAGAAACCTAGAGTCTGATTCCATATATTTATGATGCTTTTTTCACGTAACTATTAAGTTTCTCAGATGATTCCATTTAAATAATAGATTTAAATCAGATTAACTTTTGATGAACTATTTTAAGTTGATTTCATTAAATTTTAGGTGATAGGCCCTATTATTTACTTTTGATGAGCTAACATAGTAAGGACTTCTCAATTGAACAATGTTTATATAAAATTTAGTGATTTAAAATGAAATTTCTTCAGATGTTGTAATCGATTTAGAAAATTTTAAAAACTAGTTTTTCGAATAAATAGAAAATGAATTTTTTAGGGTAAGGATTATCTTTCATTGCAAAAATTCAGAAGAAGTTTCAGTATTAGAAACCTTAATATTGTTACATGTGTGATTATTTCTAAACAAATTATTCCTAGTTCAACTACACAAGCTGATTATTCAGACTCTATTATCTAATTATACCATCAAATAATCCCTCAATCAAAATGTTTAAAATTATTTAATAAAATATATATTATCCTGTATAAAATATAGCAACTTTGAACAGATATCACTCAAGAGAAGGTGTATTCCAAGGATTTAACCAAAAATTTCATCAATATAAAAAAAAACTACATAACTAAATATCTCATAAATAATCACATCTTAATTAAAATCAAAAAATTAATTCCTTATAAAGGCAAGACTTCTGATAATTCCCTCTAAAATTCCATAACAATTCCCAATTCATTGACAAACCATCCTTAACCCAAAACTTTCCATATTATTCATCATTACTATTTCACTAATCCCATGAAATTAAAAGTCATCATCCCAATTAGCCGGGCCTTGTGCGATTTTCTTAGCAGCTTCTTCTTTCGCTTCTTCTTTCTAACTATTCCTTACACTAATCTTCATGAAAAGTTCATTTTTTCCGTTTTGTTTCGCAGTGATTTCCTTATTCAAGTCAATTCCTTTCGGTTTTTTCGGTGAAGGTATCTGCTTCGCGACATAATCATCCCAAGAAATTCCAATAAACCAAGAATGTTCCTTCAAAATCTTGAAATTTCCCCTCATCGTAACATTAACCGTAAGTAATTTTTCAATAAGAGGCCTTGAAAGATGATTCCCGGCAGGAAAATTTAAATTATGTGCTAAAATCGTTTGATAAATCGTGTAACAATCTCCAGCATTGGGTGCAAAAGGCAGGGTGTTAAATAAAATTTCATATAAAAGTACCCCAAAAGACCAGTAATCCGCACTGAATCCGTAACCTTTTCCTGAAATGACTTCAGGTGCCATGTAATGAGGAGTTCCAACAGTTGAGTAAGTTCGATTTTCAATCACTTTTGAATTCGCAAAGTCAAAGATTTTTGGATAACCTTCTTCGTCGATGAAAATATTTTCTGGTTTCAAGTCACGATAGACGATGTTGTGTGAATGAAGATATTCTATTATCAGAAGAACCCCCGCTGCGTAAAATCGAGCATTTTCGTTTCCGACTCTTTCCCAGTCTGTTAGAAGGTCGAACATGTCCTGCCCGTTGGAGAACTCTTGTAAGAAATAAATCCGGCTTTCATCTTTAAAGGTTCTAATCAGCTTGCCAATGAAGGGAAAGTCTACAAGTCTCAAGATGTTTTTTTCCATGATGACCCTATCGTGGTAGGTGTAGAGACTGATGGAGTTCCTGCTTATTGTTCTAAGAAGATAAGGTGTTAGTTTATTTTTTTCAAAGACTGCAAAAGATTTACTGATAATTCCTTTATTCATAGTTTTGATGAAAATAAGATCTTTTAACTGTATATCATCATTTAACTGTTCCACTCGTTTAGTTAAATCTTCAAGTAATTTTCCATCAACAAGTTCTTTAAAAGTGCTTTTATGCAACACCCAGCAGCTGGCATTAACAACAGCGACAGCCGATGCACTTCTAACCTCATCCATCAAAACCGACCTCTCTCCAAAAAATCCATTAACCTCTACTTTCCTCAAAACATTTCCATCCTTAATAATATCAACAGCTCCACTTTTAACAATATAAAACTTGCTCCCAGAGTCCTCCTGTCTAAAAATAACAGAACCAGCAAGGAACTCCTCCACCCTAAGTACAGAAACAAGAGAAACCAATTTACTTGTAGGTAGTAATTTGAATATAGGAATCTGTTTAAATATCCCAATCAAATTATTCTTTTGAGTAACAACTTTCAAACTCCCTCCAATGATTTCTTCAAAAGCAACTCTAGAGATCTGTGCAACAGTTGATTCAGTTTCAGCGACCAAGTCACTTCGAATGACTCTTTTGCAGTGATCAAGGGAAAGTTCTTCATCGCCGATGACATCGTAAAGCCGATACTTGAACTCTCCACAGGCGAGAGAGCCTTTGATGACGATGAGCATGAACTGGCTTTTTAGTGTGTTTTGAGGAAGGACTTGTTGGCCTGAGTCGTAGTTTTTTATTTCCATTTTGCCGTAGACCATATCGGCCTGGATGTCAAGAAGACCTTTTAAGTACTGATTGCGACTCATTGAGATTCGAACAGTGTTTTTAGAAAGAATCACTTCTAGGTCTTGGCCTAAGGCGTTCACTAGGTCTAAACGGTTTAGGGATAAGGCTAGGACTTTACCTGCAGCAGTGCATGTCGCGTTTCGCTTTGTTTGGTATAAAAGACCTTGCTCTCCGAAGTACTCGCCTCGGTGGAAGTCTCGGATGTGTTGGTCGTACTTTGAACAGTTTACTGTTCCTTCTTTTATTATGAACATTGTGTCACCCATTTCGCCTTCTTTTATTATTTTTTCCCCGGAACCGAATCTTACTTGAAGTACGGCTTGGGCCACGTTTATTAGTTGACTTTTAGTAAGCATCTTAAACAACGGAATAACTTCAATAAACCCAATCCCTTCATCTTCTTTCTTCTGATAAACTCTAGAAAGCAAAGTTTTATAAGTAGTCCTATCAATAGCCCTAAGCACACTTTTCTCAATAGAAACAACCGTAGTGCTCCTAGGTGTATCCTGAATAAGTCCCAACTCACCAAAGCACTGTTTCGGTAAAATGACAGAGCTCGAGACCCCATCAACCAAAACATCCAATTTTCCTTTTTCCAACAAATAAAAACAACACCCAAAGTTCCCCTGACTATAAACAACCTGCCCATTATCCATAATCAAAACTTTCATAGCCTTCATGATCTGTTTAACCACATCTTCAGCCAACATATTAAACAAAAAATGCGATTTCAGCACATCCAAGACTTCTTTCTGACTCTGAGCATTCGGAACCACTTTACTTACAACAGCTGAAGTCGCTTCAGCCGTTTGTTTAAAAGCAAGACTCGGCCTTAACGTCATCCTTCGACTTAAAGTTCGAATCGAGCCTCTCTGGCCCCTTCCTGATTTTTGAGCTTCTATCGCAGGACGACTGGAGACTTCAACGGCCTGAGCCCCTGAGTTTAAAATTTTCTTTGAACACTGAGTGTTAGTCAAGGCTGTTACAGGTTTCGCTCCAGATTTACTTTGATTAGCTCCTGATTTTCCTGGAATCGCTCCAGATTTACTTGGATTTAAAGAATTTCCTGAAGGTTTCGATGGAAGACTCTTCGCGCTTTGGGACTTTTGAAGAGGTTGAGAAGGTTCTGCGAGTTTTGAGTTGTTTTTGTTGACACTGACACATTTACCCATATTATGAAGGTTAACTATGGAGAAGTTCTTTTAAAGTCACTTTCGCGTAGACCAAAGCGCCGTCCATGCCGACATCTTCATGTTTGACGAGATAAAGCGGGACTTTTTGAATAACTTGCTTGATATGCTGCGGTTTGCTCATCAAAGCCTTTAAAAAGACTTCTTTCCATTCAGCGATTCTTTGAAAGTTCTTACTGACGAGTCCGCCCATGATGTAAAAGCCTCCAAAAGGCAAGTTTTTCGCGATGAGGTTTCCAGTTTCATATCCAAGAACGCGAAGCCAAAGTTCAACACTTTTAACACAAATTTCATTTTTCCTGCCAAAGCCGGCTTCCATCATGTTTTTGGTCTTGTTGGACTTGTCGCTTTCCCAGAGATTGTCGAACTCGGCATCAGCGAGTTCTGGGTACCTGCCTCTGAAAAAGTCGTAAATGTGGAAAGCCCCGACACCTGCCATGCATACTTCGAAACTTACTCCTTCGCAAGGACGGAACTTTTCGTATTCGTCTGATGTTTGAACTAGGTTCATCATGAATTTGCTGAATTCCCACTCTTCTTCTGTGTGGGGAGCGAAGTCGGAATGACCTCCTTCACCTGCCCAGCATTGGAATCGCGAACCTGACCAGGTTAGAAGGGCTTCACCGAGACCTGTACCTGGACCCATGACCACTTTTCGCTTGAAGTCAGATGGGGCGACTCCTTCGTTCAATTGTATGAACTTGTCCGAGGGCAGCGCAAGGCAACCGTACCCTGCAGCTTCAAAATCATTGAGAAAAACTAATTTTTCAATCCCAGTTGCATTTTGGATTTCCTCAGATGTACAGAAAATCGGGTCCCATGGTTGGTTAACAAATCGAGCTGAGATCCCTTCTGCTACACCTGCGATTGCCAAGATGCTAACTCGAGGAACTGCATCTTGCAAGAAGGATTTGAATAGAAGAAGGAAGTTTGGGTAGTCTTTGGTTGCAAGGGTTTCTGTTTTGATTGGGGTGAATGTATCGTCGGTTAGACTTCCCAGCTGGAGTCGAGCATTTGTTCCACCAATGTCGCCAATTAAAATAGTGGTCATGTTTTATTAAACTTACTGGTTAGGATGATTTCGTGTAGAGTTTTTGATTATGTTTAGATGGAAATTTTTTAAGGTTTTTAAAGGTTGTGGAAAAAATATTTTATCGGCATTTTTAGAGGTTTGAAGCTGGGGGTGATGGCTTAGAACTACTGAGGTTGAGAAATGAATTGATATGAAGAATTTTTAAGAATTGTAAGAATTTTAAATTTTAAGAATTTAAGGATTAAGAATTTAAGGTTTTAATAATTTAAGAATTTAAGAATTCGAAGAATTTAATATTGTGACTCTTGCTTGATTAAACCCTATCGTTACTCTTAACTTAATTATGAAAATTTTTCATCTTTCCCTCAAGTATATTTATGGAAAATCAAATCGAAGGCGACGGCCTGATCAACAACTTTTTCCAGCTAATCTGGGAAAAACAAGAAAAAGACAAAGGTCTTCGAGGATTTCACCTTCCAGACACAATAATCTACAAGTACCAACAACCCCGAGCGTGGTTTTTCACATCAAAAGAAGGCTACATCAAGAAGCGTCGTAAAGAAAGCCTAAACACGAAGACAATCGAGCAAAAATTTCTCTCAAAAGTATCAAAATCAGGAATCGTCTGTTTTTTCCTTCACACTTCAGACTCATTACGCAAAATTGAGTACTTTCGCGAGTCCGACCTTCCAACTTTCCTTCATCATCGTCCAAAGCCAGCAGAGGGTATTTTGCAGCGTTTTATTGACCCTTTAGGAAGCAGGAACTCTTCAATTCAAATGATTTGGACTCCTCATCTCTGCCTTTTCGAGAAGCGGGAAAATCAAAACGATTTATTCAACCCTTCTTTGGACATCTATGAAAAAGTTGGAACTTTTGAAGGGGAAGACCATCAAAGTTTGATTCAGCCTTTTAATAGTATCGAGATTCGAAAATTTATGCATGAAGTAGGAGAAGCTCTTGCAGAACACATCGCTTTCATCACTGCTGAAAGACTTAAACCTACTAGAATGGTCCTTTTGTTTAAGCAGGGTGTTAATGGAGACCTTTGGTTTTTATTTGCTACTTCTGTCAGGTGTGCCTCGGGGAAGATTATTGATATTGGAACTAAAAGTGCTTTGCCTGAACTCGTTAGTTATAAAAGAAATGCTGCTAAAAGTCGTAGTCCACTTTGTATACAGAAAAAGATTTTGTGTAAAAATTGTGAAATACCTTGTGAAGCTGATAGACTTTGTGAAATTAGAATAGCGCAGGTACTTGCTGCACCTGGATTTCCAAATATTTTAAAGAAGACTTTTCCTGGGATTAGGAGTGAGGATTTAAAGGATGTCAAGCAACAGTTTGAGATTTTGAGTAAAATTGTGATGGTTTGTGATAATTGCTTTTTGGGGTTTGTTTGTGATCGCAAAAAGGAAACCTGCAGAGCTAAAACCCAAAGAAGTGAATCACTCTATCGATTTCCCAAAAGCAAACCATTCCAAAAATCCAATATTTCCCCCCTTCCCCAAAAGCACTTAAAATCAAGTCCATCCCATGCAACACGTGAAAAATCTCAAGAATCCAAACTCCAAACCACTCCAAATTACCCATCAGTCCCAGCCTTAAAATTCCACCGTTTAAAAAGATCCTAACTAATATAAACCGTTTTCGCATTGCAAAATTCTTTAATTCCAATACTTCCAAGTTCCCTTCCAACGCCACTTCCCTTAAACCCTCCAAAAGGAACCTGGACGATACTTTTGCTGACTTCATTTAAAAAAACCATTCCAGCCTGAATCTTGGGAAAAACTTCAAATTTAACCCTTTCAACATCTTTAGAAAAAACAACAGCACTAAGTCCAAATTCCGATCGATTACTGATCTGAATAGCTTCCGCCTCATCCTTGACCCTAGCAACACAAACAACAGGTCCAAAAACTTCCTCTTTAAAAACCTGCATATTTTCCTGTACATCAACTAAAAGTGTCGCAGGCATAAAAAAATCCCCAACAGGCTTTCCCCCAACAACAAGTCTCGCCCCAGCAGCGACTGAATTTTTAACCTGCTCATAAACTTGACTAACTAAATCAATTCGGGCCATAGGCCCGAATAAGCACTTTGGGTCCAGAGGGTCAGTTATTTGAAAAGCTTTGATTTCTTCTTCCACCAGTTTAATAAATTCCGGGTAGACCTCAGAAACGACCAGTGCTCTTTTCGGAGAAATGCAAACCTGTCCACATCCTGCAAGTCTTCCCATTACAAGAGCTTTTGCTGCTTTAGGCAAGTCAGCGTCTTTAAGGACGATGAAGGCGTCGTTTCCACCGAGTTCCATGACGAATTTTTTCATCGCGCTTGCCGCGATGGAAGCTACTTTCTTCCCTGCTGAGACGCTTCCTGTGAGACTAACACCCTGGATCCGTGGGTCTCGGATTATTGTTTCGATGTCTGATAGATGAGGGCGGATGTTTATGAACTCGTCTACGAGACCTGCTTCTGTTGTTAGTTTTTCTAGAAGGTCTGCTGTTTGAGGAGTGTTTTCAGCGTGCTTTAGGATTATCGTGTTTCCGGCCATTAGGTGAGGAATTGATGTCTTTAAAGGCATCCAGGTCGGGAAGTTGAATGGCATTATTGAGAAGATTGGACCGATTGGCTCGTATTTTATGTAGCATTCGCTAGCTATTGGAATTTGCTCTGGCTTTAATAGGTTTTCACCGTGTGAAGCGTAGTAGTTGCAGCATTCTATACTTTTGTTTATCTCGCCGAGGGATTGGGATATTGGTTTACCCATCTCTTCTGTCATTAGAGTAGAGAGTTCGGACTTGTTACTTGTCAAGACTTCAGCAAGTTTCCTTAGCTTAATAGCTCTATAGTCAAACCTTTGTTGTGAAAAAGATTTAAATGCAACTGAAGACCTATGAATGGCTGAAAAAACCTCGTCTGTAGTCGAAAACGCGAACTCTTTCATTAAAGCTCCAGTATATGGATTGACTGATAGGTACTTACGAGCCATACTATTATAAGTCCATAAATGGAGCCATCAACTTTAGTGCTGACTCTAAAATATAAGGACAAAACAGTTTCAATCTTCCCTCCAAAATCCCTGACCCATTTGAAATACAGTATAAACAAATTACTAAACACGCGCATAACGCCTTCAAGCTTAATATTTATTCACAATGACCGTGAATTAACCTCATCAATCTACGACTCCGAGTTAAAATCAGGTTCATTCGAGCTATCTCTTCACGAGCGCGAAACATTAATAACTCCGTTTATCTACATAACAACTCCAAAAATATACTACTTCCATCATCCATACCGAGTGATTGAATCAATTCAAAACCAAACAATTCCTTGGTCAGCAATATCATTTTGGCTTCCAGGTAAGGACCCGGTCTTTATAACAGGTAATACTCACTTTGAAATGGACCTGTCAACACATCAAATTCGTTCAAAAGCTCCCATGAATTTTCCTAGACATTACTTTGCATCAACAGTGGTTGTCGATCATATATATATTTTAGGAGGTGTAAGCATCGAGGGTTATTCAAGTATCTGCGAGAGATACGACACAAACACTCAAGAATGGGAATACATCCATCCTCACCTAACTCCAGGAAAATCAGGAATGACAGCCTGTCAATGGGCAAATTTAAAAATCTACCTATTCGGAGGTTTAGACGGTATGAACTACTCTTCCAACATCGAAGTGTTCAACGTCGAGCAATCAATTTGGTCTCTTCTTCCCGTGACCCTGCCATGGGAAACATACTACATCGCAGCAGCCGAAGCAGAAACAGGAATAATAATCTTAGGAGGTAAAGACAACCGTGAATGCTCTTATTTCGACATAGGAAGCCTGACATTTCGAACAGAAGGTTCACTTCCAGCGTCAGTGGAATGCACGAAATTCATCCACCCTCCAAAGCGCTACGGAAACCTTCTTTATTTTTTAAGTTTAGACTTTTCAGTCCTGCAGTTTGACTGTTCAAGTAAAAAGTTTGAAGTTCTTTATGACTCTAAGAAAAACGGAGTGAATTAATAGTTATTTAAATAATCCTAGGGGAATAATGAAAGTGAAATCGGGTTTATTTGGACTTTTTTGCCGGTATTTGAGTAAATCGTTACTAAATCTTCTGAGTAAGTCACTGGAAAGCTTCCGAAGATGGAATTTAGTTTGATTATGCAAATTTCTTTTATTTTTTCTCGTGAAAGGTTTAATTTCCAAAGTTTTGAATTATTTTCATGTCCTTCTGAAAACCCGCCGAATAATACTAAAGACTTGGAACCTGATTTGAATACAGCCAGGCCAGCTAAAGGCGCAGGTAGAGAAACTCTAAGTTTTTCCCATTGCAAGTCATTTAAAACAAGTATCGATTTCGACAACTTCTGCTTATTTTTCACTCCACCCACTAAAAAAAGCTGATCAGAGACCACAGCAAGACTGGTACAACTTCTTTTCTTAGGCAAGGCGTTGAATACCTGCCAGTCATGAAGCTGAAAATCATAAGTTTCAACAGAAGCCGTAGAACTTCCAGAGACGACAAAGACCTTCGACTTGAAAAAGATACTACTGTGATTTACATGTTTTTTCTTCATATTTCTGATATTTTGCATTGTTTTTCCATCAAAAATCCAGGCTTTTCTTCTATCTCCCTGGTCATCCTGGCCAGAAATCAAGATTCCAAAGGGCGTGACTGCGACGCTGCTTCCTGACTTAGCCGCTACTCTCGCTTCTAAACTGCCTTGGCTCAGGTCTTCTGAGCTTAAAACCAGTGAAGACTTTTCAGTGTCTAAAAAAACTGACATGTTTTTCCAGGAGTCGTCTGTGGAAGGTGAAGACTTGTGAAGAGTGATTCCGCTTAAAATCACTGTTTCTTCTAATGTTTCTTGGAAACTCTTGTCGAGGTTTGGAAAGTTGGACTCGATTTCTTGGATTAAGTGATGGGATCGAATTGCTTTGCCTTGTGAATGGTAGACTCCTATTAAATGTCCTGAATCGGAAAATAAGGGAGAACCTGGAGTCGCTGATGAGATGGATTTTGGGTTTATGTTGAAGGATTCTTTGGAGACTTCGGGATTTTCGAGGATGAATTCTTGAAGGATTGGACGGGATTTGCTGTAGTAGAACATTATTAGTTTTATTGGGGTTGACTTGCAGTCAAGAAGGATGTGAGATGATGACATGTGCTTTGAGATCCACTCATTGGTAACTTCTAACTCAAGTAAAGAAAAATCCTGAAGAATAACGACTGGCCCATCAGCCTTGAACTGAAGAGTAGATCCATCTTCAAAAAGCGCATGATACTGAAAATGATTATCTTTAATCCCAACAAGGCACATTTTCGGTGAAAGCATAAAACCCGTCGCTTCTACATCCTCACCTTCTTTCCTAACCTTGAATATCCAGTTAGACAACTTTTCAAAGATTTCAGGTTTATAGCGTTTTGGCTTGTCTAATAGAACTTTCAAATTTAATCGTCCTGAGTGTTTAGAGTAAATCTGAAGATAGTCTCGCGAATTTTTTATCACTTGAGAAGGAACTGAATCTGTTTGGATCTTATATGGCTTCTGTGACAGGTCTGGAAAGGAAGAGTTGATCCAGCTTCGTAAGGCTTTGTAACTGGTCAAGGGCTGGTTTGTGTGTTTTTCACCGGATTCGTGCATCACGTAAACAGCGCATACAGTATTGGTGCATCCCATTAAATTGTATTGAATTTATTATTTAATTATATCTATTCATTATTCGTCTTTTTTTCACTTTCCTCAAAAGCATCAATCATTTCAAGCGCCAACATTTTGACCTCAAGATCCTGATACTTTAAAATAATATCTCTAAGCAGACTTAATTGATACTGGTCCTTACAAACCGCTAAAATTCCAAGAGCTTCAAAAGCATCTCCTTTACTAGCAAGAATAATAGCCAAGTCATTATATTTCTTCAATCGATGAAGCATATCAACTCCTAGATTAAAGATACTCGGGTATTTTTCATTTCCATTCTCAACTTTACAAATAAGTTTTGCCAAATGTTCATCATTTCCAAGCATCTGATACTGAAAAAGATTCTGCAAAGTTTTGAACTGTTTGATTTTTATCAATGTTTTCGTTAGTAGGTACTGATGACAGGCATGCACATGAAGTTCTTGTCTGACCAGCGATGAGATATAAGTGATCAGGACCTGTGCCAAGTACTCAAAATTCTTATTTTCCTTGTAAAAAGGTTTAAAAACATGGTTTAAAACATCAAACTGCAGTAAAATAATCATCCCACCAGTGGACTTCAGCTGATTTTCAGCAAATCTCGAGTTTCTCTTGACAACAGAGTTTCTTTCAGTCCTTTCATCTCCTTTATGTTGATGTCTTTTAACAGCAGTTTCCTTATAAGCGAAGTTTGTGATGTTAAACAAGTCACTAAGTCTCTGAACGTCAGTGTTGTGATCAAGACTTTCCTTCAGCATCTCAAGAGCGATTTTTAAGCATTTGTCTCTTTTTAAAGTAAATAAAACTTTTTCCACTGGGTCAGGGAAGTCCTTCAGGAGGACTTCAGGACTAAGAGTAAGAAGAAATATTTTAATAAAGTCTTTGTCAAGGTAAAGGTCTTCAGCTATCGGGATCAAATGAGGGTCAAGTTCACTTTGGTACTTGACTTGAAAACATTCACAGGTTTCATTGAAGTTTCCCCGATGTTTCACTAAAACAATACATTTTTCTCTATCCTTTTCTCTTTTAATATCAAAAACATAGCTTTCTTGAGGGCCATAGTTATGAAGAACTACCAAGTTGTCAGTCATTCTTAACGAGTACCCTCCAGGTTTCAATGAAATTTTAATAGCAGGAGAATAAAAACCTTCAAAGTCGATTTTTTGAAGACTTAAGTCACCGAAAAGTCCTTCAAGACAAACTAAATAAATACTTTCATAGATCTTAGAAAGTAAAACCTGGACCTTATCAAGAGGTTTATGTTCATACATCAAGTAATTGCAACTTATCTGACCAGGAAAAAAACCACAGTCAACAAAGCGAGGGTCAGTCAAAAACGAGTACCCTTGAAACTTGCTACTTCCTTTCGTCTGATACAAGAAAAACGGGATAAATTCAGAATTCTTTAAAACTTTCACAACAAGAACACCTTCAGTAGGTTCAAACCAAAACTCAGAGACCATCATTGAAAAGCTCTTGACAAGTGAAACTTTCAAAGGGTTTTCAGTGATTTTAAAGAAATCAACAGTCAAGTTGCTGATAACGACTAAGTCACAGTAAACAGCTCTTCCAGAGACTAGAAGAAATCCTTTAAGAATTTTATTTTTCAAGCTTTTGACAGGTTTTAGTTCTTTACTAGCGACAGACAAGACGTTCTAAATAAAAAGTACCACTTCGCCTTGACCATTCTGAAAAGCAAACAAAGAGTTATTGGGACTGACACAAGCGAACTTCAGACAATCTCTAGGAACAGGGTCGATTAGGAACTCAAGCAACCAAGAAGACTCATAAAAGAAAATAACTTCATTCCCGTTGACTACAAAGAACCTTTTATCAACTGAATTAAAGAAAATCCCGAATAGTTCTGTGAAAGCTTTGCAGGTCGACAAGGCGATTTCCATTTTTCACTTTAAATTAACTTCTTAAGCTACTTTCAACACGTTGGCAGGTCTCTTCTAGTAACTTCAAAAGGATCTCTTCAGTATTTTCTCGTTCGTTCCTTTCATTCACCAGTTCTTGAACAAGTCTTTCATGCATGTCATCCAACATTTTGTTTAGCGCGGCATTGGCTTCGTCTCTGTCTTTTTTTTCAGTCAAGACTTCTTCTTCGAACTTCTGAAATTCTTCAATGATTTGATTGTTGAGGTTTTCATATCCTTCAACTCGATTGGCACTTTCTTCTTCAACTACTGAATGAAGCCTTTCAATTGAAGCTGTCAGTTGGCTTGATTGTTGCTCGTAAACTTCTTGTCTTGTTTTTCTTTCACGAGACATGTCGAGTTTTATTGAGTAGAGCTTTTCGTCGAGGACTTTTAAGGTTTTTACTTCGTTTTCTTTACGGCTTTGCTTTAAGAGGTTCAAATCGATTTGTAAACTGTTTTCCACGAGTTTTAACTCTTTTGACTTACGCTCGTCGAGAAGGTCTTTTGAAGCTCTTTCGCTGGATAGGGTTGAGGAGAGTTTGGACATTTGGTCTTTTAAGGATTTGAACTTGCTCTCGAAGTTCATTGAGGAACTGTCGATTTTGCTTTCTAGTGCTCGGATTTTTGCTTGGAAGTTCTCGCTCCGGGAGTTTTTTTCTTCTTCGAGGTTGGATTGAAGTGACATTAGACGCTCTGCCAGCTGCTGAACTCGAATCTTTGTTGGGGACTCGATGTGGAGTTGCTTTGTAAGAGTCTCGATCATTGACATTTATTGTTAGGGTTTATTGAAGAGGTTAAGCATTAAATTTCGATGATTTTGTGCTAAGACCTTGCAGCAGTTATTAGTTTGATTGAATTTGTTAATGAATCATGGGGAAATGCTTATCTAAAAAAAGCAAACTAAACGAATCTGATAACCTTTCAAGACAGTTTCCACGTCCTGCTCGATCATGCACACCTGACCCTATTGGTGCAAGTATTGAAATTCTTTTAGAAGATAGTCAGAGTAAAGCGAAGATCAATGAATCCAAGTCTGATCCTTTAGATGATCCCTCTGCGGTTAATCATTTAGCAAAAGAAATAGTAAATTCTATTCATAGAAATCAGAAACCTCGAGAAGACTTGAAAGAAGTGCAGACTGAAATACTGAAAGCAACTAAAATCGTGGAAAATACATTAAAAATAACTCAGGCTAGCAAAAGCACTGAAAAAATTAAAGGACTTCGAGGTTTTAATGATAAAGGAAGAAGTAAGTCACTTAATAAGATTAAGTAATTATTGACTTAAGGATACTTTAAACACGAGTAAGATGATTAATTAACTAAATTAATATAAAAAAAGATTAGCATTCATGAAAAACTTCTTTATTATAAGAATCATCAAGATATTGCAAAATACTCTTAACAGTATGACTTTGTATCGCTGATACTTCCAAGAAATTAAAGCAATTAGCCATTGCGAAATAACTAGCTTCTTGATAAGTTACTTGCCTGAATTGTGACAAATCAGTTTTATTCCCACAGATGAGTATTTTGCAATCATTAATAACAAAACTTTTCACTTCTTCTTTCCATGTCTGAAGACTTTCATATGATCTTCTATTAGTTACATCAAAAACAAGGATAAAGACTGAAGTATCTTCATAGAACTCCTTCGCCATTTGTCTATAGTAAGGGTTTCCAGAGACATCCCAAATATTTAAAATCAAAGATTTATACTCTTTTATATGATAGTCCACTGCTATTGTAGGCTCAATAGTATTTACTAAAGTAGATCTGCAAATCGAGTTAACCATCATCGACTTCCCAACTCCAAAATCTCCTAAAACAACAATTTTCAAACTTTTCCTAACAGGAGGAATAGTCCAGCAGCTATTCGAATTTTTCATATTACTAAAACTCACCTGCTATTCCATTTAAAACTCAAAAAATTAGCCAAACCTTAAACATCCAAACAAACATTAATTTTCCTAATTATTTATATTTTCTCTTCATTTCCTTCATTTCCTTCATTCCCTTCATTCCCTTCATTTTCTCCAATTTCATCATTTTCTTCATTTCCCTTTGAAGGTCGAATAGCCCTGACAATAATCGGGATCATAGAAAAAACTGCACACAAAGTGACAGCAAAGCAAAAATAAAAAACATTATTCCAGTTATGTGCAACAATTCCTCCAATAATAATCTGTCCAAAAGCCGCACCGAATCCTCCAGACCCTTCAATGATGCCGACGACTGTAGTCCTTGCATCGAATTCTTTGTCAGGGTGTTGGCCGAGGTCAGCGGCGACGGCAGAGCAGATCAAATTTGAAACTCCTCCCATGATGAACCCGACAATAGGGATTAAAAGGTAAAAAAGCCAAATTGTTTCTTTTGAACCCAGGGTAAAACTTAGAAGTAAAGGAAGAGAACCGACGAGAAGAGGAAAGAAAATAAATACTCTTGCTGAGATTCTGTCTGATACCCAACCTAGGATTATACAGCCGAATAGTCCACCTATATCGTAAAGTGATGCCATTACTCCTCCTGCGTATTCGGATTGTCCGAGTTGTTTGTATACATATGAAGGCAGCCACATAACGATTGAATAATGAGTCATTTTGACACAAGCAAACGCGATACTATACATAAGAACTCCAGGCATTTTCAAAGCATAACAAAAGCTAACCTTTTTCAACTTCTCATGTTTAATATCCTGCCCTACAGGTTTGTCTTTCAAGTACCTGATATTCAAAAAAATCGCGATGACGAACAAATAAACAAAGATCACCAAGACCAGTTGCCAAAGCACTCCAGCTTCAATCAGCCCAGAGGCCATTTGAGATCCGATGACATTCCCGAGACTGGTGTTCACAATCCAAAGACCCATCACTTTACCTCGATTATGGACTGAGTACCAGTTGCCCATTATACTGATGCAGCAAACCCACACTGCGCCTTGGAAGAACCCGTTGATTATGATGAAGATTCCGTATATTGCCGCCTCGTCGTAAAAGGCAAGAGCCATGAACAGCACGGCTGAGTGGAATGTGGCTGAAATAATCATTGACGCGGTCATGATCAGTTTCGGGCTGTAAATATCTGAAACATACCCCAAGATCACATTACCTAAGGCGTAGAAAAATAAGAATAATGTATCAATCACTCCCAGTGTCAGGCTTGAGAAATGCAGATCATCTGATATTTGCGGCTTTGAAAGTGACCAGGATTCAAGCATTATGTGCCGCGTCATACTTGATAGAAAGCAAAGGATGAAAATTAAAATTTGAGATTTTAGATATCCGTCCATACTGCTGATTTGTTTATTTCATTAGGCTTAAGGTTTTGAAATGTATTGGGTGTTAGAAATGTTGATGGTTTACAGTAATGATTTAAGCGGTTTTCAAAAGTTTGGGTTAAGGATTTAATGATTTAACAACTAGCTATTGTCTTGTATTCGTTATTCGAGACTCCAGGTTCCAAACTTTGATGGTCCCGTCGGCTGAAGATGAGTAAATCAGTTTTCCATTTGTAGACATGAAAAGAGATCTTATTATGCTTTTATGGCCCGAAAAACTTACTGTTAAGGTCCTTTTCCTGAAATCCCAGACCTTGATTGTGCCGTCGAAGGATCCAGAGATGAAAAATTTGTTGTTTTTAGTGAATATGAGCGTCCTGACCTTATCAGTATGGGCTCTGATAGTTGCAACAGCGGCCATAGTGCTCAAGTCCCAGACCTTGATACATCCATCAGCAGATCCAGAAGCAACAACAGAATCCTCATTATTAATATCACAGCACATAACAATCCCCTCATGTCCCATCAAAGAACTTTCACAATTTTTTTTCGAAATATTCCATATCTTCAAAGTCCTATCATCCGACCCCGAGACAATAAAAACATTACTATGACTCATACACAAACAATTAACCGCTTCAGAATGTCCTTTGAACTCAAAAATCAATTCTCGTCTTATAACCTTCCAAATTTTCACACTATTATCCTCACTGCAAGTAACAAAGGACTCCCCATTTCTTGTGATCCGAATGGCCCAAACAATATCAGAATGAGCCTGGATAGAGTCAATATGCTTATTTTGAACTGGACTCCAAAAATTAATGATTCCATCAGAATGGCCTGAAATCAGCAGGTTTAAGTCAACTGTGAAGTCGATACTATTGACTTCGCTTTCAGAACTAGAAAAATTCAAAACTTGCTGAAAAGACGAGGTTTGGAACACTTTTATAGAACCTTCATCAGAACAGGTAAAGATGTACTTGTCACTTGCTGAGAGTTTTACTGCGAAAACTTGACCTTCGTGAGCGTCGAAGGAGGTTTCGTATTGGACGTGGTTTGAATTGTTAAATCTGTTTTTTTCTATTATTTTAAACATCGGCTGGTTAAAGTAATTCACTGGATTCTTCATGTTTATTGCTGCAGCGTTCATAGTTGTTGATACGATTTTCGCTATTTCTTCGTATTCAGAAGTAGAAAATTGACTTTTACTTAAAAGAGTTGAAAGTTTTTGGATTTCTTGGTCGATTTGATTTAAAGAATTTTGTTCAAGACGTTTTATTTCTTTTATAAAGGATTTTGATTTTTCTGTTATTTCTTGCTTTATTGATAGGAATGTCTGGATACGTCTTGCACCTTCTTCTCGAAAGGCTGAGCTTATGTATGGGTCTAAAGTGGAGGATATTGGAAGAATGCTGTGCATCGTTGAGGAGTTCAGAATGTGAGAGTTTAGATGAGTCACGCATAGAGAGATTGAACAGGTTTCACATCTTTTGATTGCTGATTGGGTGCAATATTTGCATCGGTCCATTTTAAGTTTATTGGATTTCTACATTTTTTTTAAATCTGAAGAGTTTAAGGAGGATTAATTGAAATATTTTGGGTTGATTGAATTTTTTTTTGAGGAAAGGAATGATTTGAATGGAATAGGTAAATTTTTTAGTGGATTTTGATGTTTGATAGATTTTAATTGAAATTAAATGAAAAAAGATTTTAGATTTTTTGGATTTTATTAAATTTCTGTTGAAAGAGTTTATAAAATAAATATATTGGATAAGTTATGAGAAGAATTGCACAATAATAAGAAATTTAGCTCGAATGAATCAAGATACTGGATGGGTTATTTAAAAGGATTATATTCAGTATAAAGTAGAAGAATTTACTTTTATTTGGGGAAATTTGCATATAAAGCTGGAATAGTTAATTAAATGAGTAAAGATATATTCTATCTTGAAAGTTTGTATATAATTATAAGAAATCTTAAAAATAAACTTAGATTTATCATATTAGAGATAAATAGGAAATCGAAACATAAAAAAAAGTAACTAGAGAAATCAATTAATAAATTTAAGTTTCTTAACAATCAGATCTAGTTAGGCAATCTAATCATACCTCGTTAAGATAAAGATGGTTCTAAATTTTTACAATTTATAGTGTCGATCCTAAATTTTTTTTCAAATCTTTATCTCCTTAAATTGAAATAATAATCATAAAATTTTCATTCTCGCAAATTTATCTAAAACTTCCAAAATATTCAGATATTCTCATTAAAACAAAAATTCTAAATAAGCTCTGATCTGCCAAAAATCGTAAAATATCCAGAAAAAAATTCTCCACAACAAAAAACATCACAATTAAAACTATTGAATCCTAACCAATTAATCTAACCAATCATATCACTTGGATCAAACTCACAAAAGACTTCTTCGCAATCATCATATTCTTCATCTTCCTGATTTTTAATCTCAGCTTCTTCACTATCCCCAAAAATATCAACTTTCACAAGCCGCCCAGAGAGTCGATTTAAAACAAAAGCATAAAAAACCTGCGCAGTAACAAAATCCAAAACCGCAAAAACCGCCCAATTAAAAATCCAAAAAAAGCTCCAAACTTCACAAAAATAAAGATCCATAGCAACAGTGGCAACAACACAAATAACATCAAGAATTCCACAAAAGACCAAAACACATTTTTTACATTCTCTGCCATTCATGAGACAAGTGTTCATAATAAAAACTGGAATGATAAAAATTTGACTAATAATCCAAGCAACAGCTCCAACTTTTAAATGAGAAGGTAAAAATTTTGAGACTTTTTCTTCATTGATTTCGAAGAAATAATACAAAAATGCTCCTATTAAGGTTATTAGAATCATCTGAGATGATGCCATTTGGATTATAATTAAGGATTTTTTGTCTACTGTTTCGTTTAAAAATAAACTTGTGGCTGGGTATAAAAGTTTGAATGACTTTTCTTTGGGTTGCTTGCAGCAGGTCAGGCTGGAGTTTCCGAGACAAAAGAATGAGAGAAGAATTATTATGATTAGACTGGACATGGCTATTAGGGGACTGAAACCTATTGAGCAGTCAAAATTTTCTTCTTGGATGGAGTAAACTGAGAAGTGTAAAACAGTCAATTTTATTTCATTTTCACTAATTTCCTCAACTTCGCAATGATTTTCAGTCCAAGAGTCATTACTTTCAAGATATTTGCATTTATATTTTTTGAAAGTGTCAAAAGAACCTTGTATAGCAATTTTTATTGGAGTCTTCGAAATAATGCTCATTTCATCTGAATTTTCAATATCCAATAAATCAAGTCCATTAGTGAAATTTCCTACTTTTTTAATGCTTACTTCAAAAATAGGGTAAGGGTTCAAATAAGAGTAAGTAATTAAATCGTAAATCGAGCTCTTGTTGATGTTTAAGTTATTAGGGAACTTTATATTGATATAACTTGATTCAAAATATTCAAATTTCTCAGAAGAGCCGAGTATTCTATGCCTGGTTAGACCGGGGTAGTCATCTGGTATTGAAGTGTTGACGATTGAATTTTTCATCAAGTAGTCAGTGAACATTTTTATATATTCCACTCGCTTTGTGTTAGATAAATAGTTGATGAAGATATGAAAAACATTCCAAAGCTTGGAAAAAGACTCTATTGATAAAGGTTTTTTGTATTTTTTCAAAGTTTCATTAATGAATTTCCCAATACTTTGAATAGTTTTTGAATGATTATATTCAGTCTGGTTGACATCTTGATTAAAAATAGATTCTAAGCAACTAAATAAGCTATCAACCGTATAACTATCAAGTTCAATCGACGAAAAGTACTTACTAAAAATCTTATACAATTCAATCGAATCATTAAAATCCTTAATAAATCCAGAATAATAAATAATTAAAGAAGGTATTTCATCAATATCTTGAATATCCTCCATCAAATTATCTTTAACACCAGAAACCATTCTCATTTTATTATTTTCTGCAATCCTAGCAGAATAGTTATTACATGAAAATTGATTATCACAAACCCTCATGACATATTCATCAACATTTTCACTAATTCTTAATTTCACAGAATCAAAAACAACAAGTTTTGTAAGCCAAGTGATTTTTTCCTCATTTCTAAATCCAAACTGGTAAAAAACATCAGATCCGCTGTCCTTATCATAACAATTAACAGCTCGAAAATAATATCTTAAATTTTTTTGATATTTTTCAACTTCAACTGTAAAATTTTCACAAATCGGAGGACTACTTGTGTAAAAACTGGTTTCACTTGAGACATAATTGTTATTCCCACCTGTTTTCATAGAAACTCTTATGAAATAATTGACTCCTTTCTTTAAAGTCCCTTTTGGAATAAATAAAAATTGCTGGCGCATGTCGCCAGCAATATCAATACGAGGTTCAATCTCCCATTTCATTTCTTTTTCCTTAATTTTTCCATTCTTTACATCATCCTGCAATTCTTTATTTATCAGAACAGGTGCAATATAAAAGTCTTCATCAGCATTAACAAATTCTGGAATTTTCGGCATTAAAATTTCTCCTTCAATAGATTCACTAAAGAAAATATTAACTTCAGTTTTAGCTTCTTTTCCTTCACCTTTAACAACAACTTGAAACTTGCAGAAAGAGTTATTTTTCAATTGATTTCTAGAAATAATTTGAGGATTCAAAGAATTATTAGTTAAAAGACTTTGGTTTTCTTTATCTTTACATTCTTTTTTACTATCATCGAATGTGCTCCATATGTATTCAAACTTTTTAAAATTCGGATTATCTGGGTCATAAGCTTTAACTGTTAAGTCGAAATCAAGAAGAGTAGAAACATTTCCTGAAGCTCGATTTAATGAAAGGACAAGTTGTGAAGAAGTGACATTAATGATCATGGAAGCTGAACTTTTAATATTTTTAGAGTATTTTACTGTGACTGAGAGTTGGTAACTTGTGCTTGGAAGGAGAGAGCCTGGCTTTAAGAGTAACATGCTTGGGTAGCTTGTTTTTAATTTATTTTTAACTGGACTAGGATTTTCTCCGAGTTTAGATAAAAACCATGAATATTTAAAGTTTTTATACCCGCATGAGTTTATTATTTGAGGTTTTATTTCAAGGTATTCTTCAGTTTTATAATGAATTTCTTGCCCTTGAGGAAAAGAAACTTCAAAAGTACTACGATTTGAAACTAATTCAATTGATACACTTTTTGTTGATGATGTTTTGAATATAACGTCAGTGACTGTTAAGTTCACTTCAAAGTTACTAAAGTTTTTATTTTGAAGGGTTAAATTTTTAATGTTGATTATAATTGAAGAGGATGTTTCATTTGATAATAATTTATTGATGCTTTTTTCATTTGAGGCCCATTTATATTTGAAAATAGGGTTAAAGGTCTTAGTTCTCACTGTAAATGAATTCTGGCAACGGCTAGATACATTCATCGGTGCAATCAAAGTAAAATCAGGAACAGGTTTATCACGAGTCACATTAAACTCAATTTTCAAGTCTTTCACCAAATCCACACATTTTTCCCAATCTTTTTTCTGAAAAACAAAAGGATCCAAAATTAAAAACTGTTCATTTTTCACATCAATCATCTTCTTAAACAATATCTGAAACAAGTTGCTATTTTTCCATCCAGCAGACTTTACCATTTTCATCAAATCTCCACTAATACTAAAAGCTTCAACCCAATTTTCAACATTTCCAAAATTTTCAGTATTAGCCGGAAATGCGAATTCCAGATCAATTTTTCGAAAATCTTCAGAAACCACTGCAGAAATTTCTTCAATCTCAAAAAATCGTCCACAAATCAAGCAATAATCGTTAATCGATTGAAAGCCTTGATTACAATCACAAGAATTCCTGGATTCATCATATTTGCTGTTTTTTGAACATTGACATCTACCCATAGCGTTTTTTTTTGCGTTTGGAATGCATTTAAAACAAGTATTTTCATTGTATTCAACCAGGCATTTTTTTTCTGGGTTTTTTCGGTCTTCTTGGATTTTGAATGTCAGGTTTGTTTGGATTTCTTTGTTTAAAGTCCTTGCCTTGCAGTTGTAGATTGATTTTGATTTGAAGTAGAGTTGAAAAGTTGCATTGCCTGTTGATGTTGTTGATGTGTTGTTTAGGATTACTGAGTCTTTTGGGCAGATAAGAATGATTGTGGAAGGGTTAGTGTAGTAGTAATCTCCGAATGTTTTTAGAGATAGAACCAGAGTGATTAGGGTGTTAACTGGCCAGGATAAGGAGGAGGTATTGTAAGTAATTTCCTTTAGGGTTGGGTTTACTTTTAGGGTTTTAGAAAAGTTGCTTAATAGTACAGAATCTGTGAAAATCCATAGTTTACATTTTCCTGGGTCAGTTATGAAAAAAGTGTGATTTAACTTCCCCTGACTAGTCTTAAGAGTCTTATTTGGGAAGTTTGCACATGATCCATTAATCGAAATATTATAAATTCCATAATATGATTCTATTTCGTCTTCTTTTTCTCCATAGACACTCAAACTGATATTAAGACTTGTAGTATCATTAACAGTAATTAAATAATCAAAGTTACTAATCACTTTAATATTATTTGGTAAAAAAGCAATATTATCTAATATTCCAACTATTTTTGTTTCATCGCTTATCAACCTGAAGTTATATATTTTGGCTTCTCTTATAGAAATTTCAAAAGGCATTCTTGGTAAATGCGAAATAGTTGAAAAATTTTCTCTATCTTGAAATGGTCCAGAAATATCATAAAGAGTTAGTTTTGCAGGTAATATATATGAAGAATCATCTTCGCCTGTCAAAGTGAAATTAATGAAAAAAGGATAGTTCACATAAGAAATATTTTTAATTGATTTTAACTCGAATTTTTGTATGGTGTTATTGATGTGATTAGTTTTATATCTGGATGCTATCTCATCTTTATAATAAACTAAAAAAACAAAGGACCCTGAACTTAAAATCCTTAAATGATCTATTTGATAAAAACCATTATTATTCGTTGATTGATTGCCAAATGAATCATTTTTGTTCAGAGTGGTATTTGAACAAACTGTTAAATTTTCAAATATTAATTTGAAAGGAGTATTACCTTTTAGTATCCCTTTTTCTAGTGATGAAATATTTAGAGAAAAATTGCTAGCTGAGTGACTGATTCCTTCAGGAATCATTTTTATTTCGAATTGAATTAATTTTTGAACTGAAAAATTGAAGGTAGTCAAGTTGAAAATAGAGTCTGATTGAAGAGTTATTGAACAATTCGCACGATAATTTATATTGATATTAAAGAAACTAATAATTCCATGTTGAGTAAGATTCGTTTTTTTTTGAGAAGAACTTAAATTTTTATCTACATTAATACAGTTTATTCTTCCATTAACCGTAATATTGTTTGTATTATTCAGAATTTTTGAAATATCTTTTCTTAATGAAAAGCTCAAATTAAAATTTTCAGTCTCATAAAATTCTTCATCTTCAAAAAATAAATCTCCTTTATTAAGACTCTTATTAAAATCACAATAAATTGTATCATCATTAAGACCAGAAACCTTGAATCTCAAATTTATATCATTATCTGTTGCATTATACCTTAACTCGGCATAGGTGTCATAATTATCAAGAACTCCATTTTCTTCACACTCTGAATTATTACAACTAATAGTCATTTTAGGCTTGTATGGATTATCGTCCTCCCCTATAGCCTCAACTTTTAATATAAAGCTTTCAAAAACTGCTAAGATTTGTGGATTACTGGTAAATTTGCATAATTTTAAATTGTTGGTAACATAAAATTCATCGGTATATATCGAAGTCAAGTTTTCACAAGAGAATTCGAGTTTAAATGTCCCTGTAGAGAGTATCTGTAAATTATAAAATTCAAAAATGTTATTTATCAGTACAGGTTCAATCTTAGTGAGGCTTACTCCTGTGTGATCACCTTCTGGAATTAATTGAACCTCAACTTTAAAATCGAATTCAATATGCAATGGTTTTGAGTTATTGAAATTACGAATTTCTATACTGACGTTGAAGCTTTCACTGCTACTTGGTGGTGTAAAGCTCGTAATATACAAGTTACTACGCTTAACAGTATATTTCTTTTCTTTTAATAGTTTACTTTGACTTAAAACTTGAATTGTTACATTACCTTCATTAACAAACATAAAACCATCTAACTTGTTAGAACCCTTTTGTAAATTAAAAGAAGTTGCCTTCATTGAAAGTATTTCTGTATCTTTTTCTTTAACCGTTGCTCGAATTATGTTATCCCCTGCTGAAATTTCCACATCTATTGAAAAAATAAAATAATTGCTAATTTCTTCATTATTTTCATTTGTTTGAAGTACTCGAGAGGCTGTATGAGTAAAAAAATTTTCTG